>JAQIUQ010002018.1:62500-165000 GCA_030378365.1 Hybognathus amarus | reverse complement strand
TTAGTTAAAAAATGAGTTATTATGGAATTAATCCACAATTACATATTTAATTAATAACAATTCATGTTATGAACTACTACAATAACCTTACAGACTCTTAATTAGTTCCTAATGTGGTAATAATTAATGAATAGCTTAGATAATCATAAGTAACACATTAATTCAGTATTATCTGTGCATTAGTTAAGCATGAATTAATGCTTATTAGTGCACACATATTGTAAAGTGTTACCGTTAGTTTTGATCGATTCAATTCAGTTGCAATAGATCATTAGTTATTTACTTAGGGGCCACTACACCACACCGTTCTAACAGAAAACCCTTAACACGCTCATTCACACAACACAAGTGCCTGGCGGCTCAGTATACTTATCTCTGCGTAAGCTTTAAAAACGCAAACATACGCATGTGTATTGCGTGTTTAGTCTATAGGTATACACGTATGCCTATATGTGCCCAGGCATGTAGTCTTTTTTTACAAATTGACCTCAACAAATTACTTGTCTGGCCTTAAAAATTTATAATACATAATTATGTATCGCTTCTGCATAGCCACAGGAACCAGAACTATTTTGATAATGTTTTATCTTTACAGAGGTAAAGGGAGGGAGGCCTTCACAGGGAGAGACTTGTTGACACTTCAGGATTGCAATGTCGTCATGTCCAGGCTCAGGTCCTTCATCAGATCCAGATACGGCCTTACGGCGGACTGCGGTGAAACGTCGGGATAAACAGAGAGACTAATATTAGCATAGACGCCATTCTTATGATGCAACGAGTACATCAGGATTAGAATCTTTAATTATCTAGAAGTCTATAATATGTTATGTGTATGCGCAGGTCAAAGAGATGTGTCTTTAGTCTTCAGGTTTACATCACATATCTGACCACTTTTGATCAGCAAAAGAACAAATAGTTCAATACGAACATCCTGACGCACACCTCCAAGATGTTGTTAGAAGATTGCACTACAAGATGTTTTGTCAAGCAAACTATTCAAATAACCCTACAATACCTGGTGCCTTGGTTTGTCTACTTGGCAGAAAACATGAAGTACTATTTAATCATACCCGAGTTGTCTTCTGTTGAAACAAAGATACAAAATAGGATCTCATGGATAATGTTTAAGCTGTTCTGGACCCCATGATATTCATTGACATTTTTCCAAATTTATTATGTTCCACGGAGAAAGAAAGAAAGACATTTTCATATTTCATACATTTAAAAGGATTTTGAAATCAGGATGATAAAATGCAAATCAGCACATTTGTCATGTTTTATGAGTACTGATTGAAGCTACAGCCATCGTTTATTTCTCTCTTGTTCTGTTTCATTGTTTGCCTTTATGAAATGAATAACTTCGGCATTTCAAATCTCAAGTGTGTGGCCAGTGTGACAGATTTATTCAGTTAAGGCCTACCAATCTGTGCTTTAGCTTTTCCAGATCAATTAGGTTTGGTTAGAAAGTTGTTTGGTTAGAAAACATCCCCCACTCCATTACACCACTAAACCAGCCTGCACAGTGGTAACAAGGCATGATGGAAGTTCTCATTCTATTGAGAACTTCAGAAATCGAGACTCATCAGACCAG
Organism: Hybognathus amarus; assembly: GCA_030378365.1. NCBI lineage: Eukaryota > Metazoa > Chordata > Actinopteri > Cypriniformes > Leuciscidae > Hybognathus > Hybognathus amarus. The sequence goes on along the minus strand of JAQIUQ010002018.1, from coordinate 163,409 downwards.
GCAACCTTTTTCCAGTTTCCAAATGCTTTGCTGCATACCTCGGTTGTAACGAGTGGTTATTTCAGTCAAAGTTGTTCTTCTATCAGCTTGAATTAGTCGGCCCATTCTCCTTTGACCAACATGGCCCACAGAACTGCCTCAGAAAGGAAGGAAGGAAGGAAGGAAGGAAGGAAGGAAGGAAGGAAGGAAGGAAGGAAGGAAGGACAAATGTTGGCTACACTTTCATATTTGAGAGAACTATCCTTTTAAGTAAAGTAATTTTGTAAACAATTAAATTTGAACCATCAAATATTATTTTCTCTATTCAAATTACTTTTCAAAGTTTTACACAACATTTATAAGGATCTTGAAATCAGCATTTGTCATGTTTTATGATTTCTGACTGAAGCTACAGCCATCATTTATTATTTCTCTCTTGTTCTGTTTCATTGTTTGCCTTTATGAAATGAATAACTTCAATGTAGGTATTTTTAAAGCTCAAGTGTGTGGCCAGTGTGACAGATGTATTCAGTTAAGGCCTACCAATCTGTGCTTTAGCTTAGATCAAGTTTGGTTAGTTACCTTACTCACAGAGTGACAATAAACTTATTCTAAGTTAACATGTATAAGCTTGTTTTGCTGAGATTGGAAGATCATATGTATCTGATTATTGAAATGGCACCCAACTATATTGGTCATATAACTGACGTCTTGGGACGTCTTTTGACCATTCGTCAATATATATGCCTTTTTAGGGCCCCCTTAAACGTCAGTAGATGACAATCTCGGGTCGTCATACAACTGACGCTTTACCTTTAACGTCAGTTAGGTGACGAGTTGGGTTTAGGGTTTGGGTTAGGTTTAGGTCTGGGGAAATATTGACGAATTGTCAAAAGACGTCCAAAACGTCAGTCATATGACGAATTGGGATGAGACTGTGTTATGTTGGTGCTCAGCAAATGCTAAATCAACTGCCTGATTTCACATTTAAAGACAGCATTTTAAGACTATAAAGGCACAGTTTTCTTTCCTGTGTCTGATGTATTTCCTATTGAAATTTTGTGCTGGGCTTGTAGGCCTAATTCTGAAATGCCAAAAGCCTTTTGCAGAGGTGGGTGATATTAAAGAGAGGGACAGCATGTTTTCTGCAAATTTAGGGAGACATAAAGATAAAAATGCTGAAAAATGCTGAAAAATTACATTTGAAAAATATACATTTAAAATGAGTATGCTTACTTTAGATGAATACATTTTTATTTGCTAAGAATAACCACACATAAGCTGGTAGTGTTCTCGATTAGCTCCCTAGTTCATGGAGTCGGCCATTTTAAGTGCTGTCTCAATTGCAAAATTATTCCAGTGCACTGAAACCTTCACTCCCTAAAAAGTCCCACCGTGCACCATGAAAACCAGGGAGCATCAATGCTCACAATAGGTGTTTTGTTCAAATAACCATAATTTTATTAAATTTCAGTATACACATAGCTAACGTCTTATCATTTGTTTATGGCTGAAATGTTGCATGGATATGTAACAAGCAAAGTACTTGTGTTAATGTACCATTAAATAAAAATGCTGGATAATAGTTCTGTTGTTCATAAATACAGTAATGTTGTACAATGAGAAAATTGTCATGCCGCTGTAAAGAGTCATTGTTGTCCTAATGTGTAGTGAGCCAAGGTCCTTATTACTATCCCAGTGCCCGAAATAGTGTACACGATAGGATTCACAAAGGAAGTTAAGAGAGCTTATTGAGACGCTCCAATTGGCTGTGTCCAAAATCGCATACTCTTTTGGGTATTTTTATAGAGTAAAATGTCATACAGTATGTGCCAACTGCTATATCGAATTAAATATTTTTAGAAGATATGAATATGAGCAGGGGTGGATATGTAGGCTATACATAGATTGTATACACATGGACATATTATTGTTTTAATTGTTTTAAAAAAGATTGATGTACACTCAATGATTATTAGGAACACCATACTAATACTGTGTTTGACCATTCACCTTCAGAACTGCCTTAATTCTTCATGGCATTGATTCAACAAGGTGTCGAAACATTCTCTTAGAATGTTGGCCCATATCGATATCGACAGGTTAGCATCTTGCAGTTGATGGAGATTTGTGGAATGAACATCCAGGGCATGAAGCTCCTGTTCCACCACATCCCAAATATGCTCTATTGGGTTGAGATCTGGTGACTGTGGGGGCCATTTTAGTACAGTGAACTCATTGTCATGTTCAAGAAACCAATTTGAAATTATTCAAGCTTTGTGACATGGTGCATTATCCTGCTGGAAGTAGCCATCAGTGGATGGGTAGATAGTGGCCATAAAGGGATGGACATGGTCAGAAACAATGCTCAGGTAGGCCGTGGCATTTAAACGATGCCCAATTGGCACTAAGAGGCCGTACACCACCACCAGCCTGCACAGTGGTAACAAGGCATGATGGATCCATGTTCTCATTCTGTTTACGCCAAATTCTGACTCTACCATCTGAATGTCTCAACAGAAATCGAGACTCATCTGATCAGGGAACATTTTTCCAGTCTTCAACTGTCCAATTTTGGTGAGCTCTTGCAAATTGTAGCCTTTTTTTTCCAATTTTAGTGGAGAATGAGTGGTACCCGGTGGGGTCTTCTGCTGTTGTAGCCCATCAGTCTCAAGGTTGTGCATGTTGTGGCTTCAGCAAATGCTTTGCTGCATACCTCGGTTGTAACGAATGGTTATTTCAGTCAAAGTTGCTCTTCTATCAGCTTGAATCAGTCGGCCCATTCTCCTCTGACCTCTAGCATCAACAAGGCATTTTCGCCCACAGGACTGCCGCATACTGGATGTTTTCACACCATTCTTTGTAAACCCTAGAAATGGTTGCGCGTGAAAATCCCAGTAACTGAGCAGATTGTGAAATACTCAGACCGGCCCGTCTGGCACCAACAACCATGCCACGCTCAAACCTTTCTTTTCCGATTCTGACATTCAGTTTGGAGTTCAGGAGATTGTCTTGACCAGGACCACACCCCTAAATGCATTGAAGCAACTGCCATGTGATTGGTTGATTAGATAATTGCATTAATGAGAAATTGAACAGGTGTTCCTAATAATCCTTTAGGTAAGTGTATATTCCACTAGTGGACAATAAAGGAACTAAACTAAACTTCATGACCACTAAAAAAAGTAGTATAATTGTGATTTGGACATACTACATCCGCCATGCTGTCAGTATCATGTGACCTACCAGCATCAGTTGCGTAACTTCACTGCCGTTCATAAATTCTCTCCTTTTATTTTTTTATTTAACCATTATCTTACCAGGTAAGCCGATTGAGAACAAATTCTCATTTACAACGGCGACCTGGCCAGGATAAGGTGAAAAAAGTGCAAGACAACAATAAGTTACACAATAAATACACAAGGCACAAAAGACAGACTTACTAAAAAAACAACAACAACAGTGAAACACAATAAGACAATACAGGATCAAGAAAAGGTACATAACTCTGTAGGGTAACCAAAATTAAAACACACAAATATTTTTATGATAAAGGGTCTGGCCTCATAGGACAGTAAAGTGTCCATCATAAGCACACTTCAGAATCTCACCGCAAGTTGTAGATCATCCCGCTGTGAATATGGATGTACTTCAGTCATATACTGTTTTTTGTCAAAGTATGCGATTTCGGATGCAGCCATTGTGACACAGGAACAGAAATTCGACTTAATTTGTAAATTGTTTGTGGTATTCTGATTTTTTTGCATAAATTCACACCCTGGATGCGATTCTCATTTTAGAAAAGGTTATTTGACAAAAAATACACCTGCAAATAAAAATCTGTTTTCTGGAAGACAGAGACTGTTAATTTGTAAACAAAAAATTGTCGATTTAAAGACACAAGCATGTTGAACTGATAAACCATCAAACTCACAATGTGGCTTAATTAGGTTGCAGAATAGATCTGCTTACATGCAGATTTAAGTAAAACGTTGGTTCCTGTTATCATCACAGCTGACAATTCAAAATGTATCTTTTTTCTAGTATTAACTGTCAAACATTACGTTTTAGTACCACAAAAATCTCTTCTGTTTCTCTGTTCATACTTGCCAAAAGGAACAACACTATTCTTTTGTATGAATTTCCACACAGTCAGAAAACAGACCAAGATTTCAGCTTTGCCTTTCAGTTATTATTAAAATAGACCTTGAATAGTGACTTGAATATGTAAGACTGGCTGCTAGGCAACCATTCATTAGCACAACTAAAGCAAGTTTTTCCTTAAGTAATTAATAATGATCAGGTAATTTAGTGATTATGTTATCATTACGCGCTGTCCTCTGAAGAAACCGAACAAAAAAGCCAAAACATCTGTAATGTTGGTTAAAATGTGCGCTACATCAAACACTTATGAAAACATAGGCTAAGTAGCATTTATACATTTGTGTTCTTCAAACATACACACGTGCGCCTAAATTAGGGAGTCGTTTATGTCATCATATCCGCCAACACAATTACTTACGCTCGCTATAAAGTTGGGTCCTGGTGTAAACAAGAAAATTAAGAAGAGCTTAAAGACTGCTCCAGTGCCGTCACAGACCCAGTGGAATATAACCGCTGCGGTGTGATTATTAAAATGAGAATCTAATGATTTGCCTCTGCCAAGGTCAGGCAAGGCTTAATTAGGAAAAATGCAATCAGCGACACCGTGCCTTGTTCTAAATGCAGTTTGGGCCTGTGCCAGCTTCAGCTCAAGACACGTTTCGGTAAGAAAGGATGGTTGCCATCTTGTGCTGCTGGTCGAAATGAAGCCACATCACAAGAACATCACATTAAAAAGCCTACATCAACTTATAAAAACTAACATTACCAAATACTAAATGTGTCTTTTTAAACCTGTATCAAGGACTCTCTTACATGGAACACAATACAAGTAACTATTATATTTCCTTGGAAGTAACTATTTTGTTTATATATATATATATATATATATATATATATCACCTAAAGGATTATTAGGAACACCATACTAATACTGTGTTTGACCATTCACCTTCAGAACTGCCTTAATGCTCTATTGGGTTGAGATCTGGTGACTGTGGGGGCCATTTTAGTACAGAGAACTTATTGTCATGTTCAAGAAACCAATTTGAAATGATTCGTGCTTTGTGACATGGTGCATTATCCTGCTGGAAGTAGCCATCAGAGGATGAGTTCATGGTGGGTACAAAGGGATGGACATGGTCAGAAACAATGCTCAGGAAGGCCGTGGCATTTAAACGATGCCCAATTGGCACTAAGGGGCCTAAAGTGTGCCAAGAAACATCCCCCACACCATTACACCACCACCACCAGCCTGCACAGTGGTAACAAGGCATGATGGATCCATGTTTTAATTCTGTTTATGCCAAATTCTGACTCTATCATCTGAATGTCTCAACAGAAATCGAGACTCATCAGATCAGGCAACATTTTTCCAGTCTTGAACTGTCCAATTTTGGTGAGCTCTTGCAAATTGTAGCCTCTTTTTCCTATTTGTTGTGGAGATGAGTGTTACCTGGTGGGGTCTCCTGCTGTTGTAGTCCATCCGCCTCAAGGTTGTGTGTGTTGTGGCTTCACAAATGCTTTGCTGCATACCTCGGTTGTAACGAGTGGTTATTTCAGTCAAAGTTGCTCTTCTATCAGCTTGAATCAGTCGGCCCATTCTCCTCTGACCTCTAGCATCAACAAGGCATTTTCGCCCACAGGACTGCCGCATACTGGATGTTTTTCCCTTTTCACACCATTCTTTGTAAACCCTAGAAATGGTTGTGCGTGAAAATCCCAGTAACTGAGCAGATTGTGAAATACTCAGACCGGCCCGTCTGGCACCAACAACCATGCCACGCTCAAAATTGCTTAAATCACCTTTCTTTCCCATTCTGACATTCAGTTTGGAGTTCAGGAGATTGTCTTGACCAGGACCACACCCTAAATGCATTGAAGCAACTGCCATGTGATTGGTTGATTAGATAATTGCATTAATGAGAAATTGAACAGGTGTTCCTAATAATCCTTTTGGTGAGTGTATATAAAATACTGTTCAGCAGGTTCACAATGCTTAATACATAAAAAAGTGAGAAATTCACTGTAAAAAAAAACTGAACAGTGTAAGGCCTGTTCTCACCAATAACGATAAAGATATAGTTCTAAAAATCGTTCATTAAAAGAAAGTCCACATAACAGCTCTTATGATAACATCACAGAACAAAATATGGTTGACTTTCACAATGATTTTGACAGCTAATCAGAGTCCATCATGCTTTAAAGATGTACTGTAACAAATTAGCTCAAAGAGGAAATATTAATAATTAAGCATAACTTGTTATGACTAATTTAATTTGATTAACTTGATATAGCTAAATTAATATGACAATCAATCAGTTCGTCCAATGACCACTTTTGATTATTCATTCATTCTAAGAAGAATAGATTAATAGATGGAAATAGATTAGAAAAATTCATTTCATGAAAAATAATTATCAGCATGTACCACTTAGAGCATGTAACAAGAACAGAAATCGTTATATTGACTTTGCTGCAAGCAGGAAATCAGAACCAAATATGTATGTGCACAAGCTTTAACCTACCTGTCACCCCCCTTTTTGAGAATGGGGGTTAAAATGCACTATTCACACTAAAATGATTGTAATTCAAGAATGCTTTGGAATATATACCCAAGTTTGGTCTTGTTTTAAAGAAGACACTCAGCAGAATAATGCTGAAGTGAAAACATGAAAGTATGTAAACATTATGGAAGTTTAAAATCACAGTAAATCAAATATACTGTACTATTTATTTTTTATTTTATATAAAATATATATTTTACAAAATATGTTTTACTCTAAAATTACTATAAAATCAAAGCCATAAATGTAACCAAATTATGTTCCAAATTTGAAGTTGATGTCACAAAAATTGTAGTTCCCATGAGATTTTGTTTAGGCGTAGTACCAAAAATAGCCACCGGGTGCCATTAAATTCCATTGAATTTAGTTGTATACATTCTGCCTTAACAAATTAATACATTTCTGTCCAAATATCAATTTTGTCACAAAATTTGGAAACCTGAAGACTTGAGACCCAGACCTTTCTGACAATATGTGTTTTGTCAAGATTAGAAAAGGTTTTGATCATAAATTATGAAATATAATGATGCCCAAAAGGGGAGGAGCCTGATAAAATAAGTACCGTTTCTATAGTAACGCAATGTTCAATTATAAAAAGGTTTTCACAGGATGAATTCTGAGTTTATAAGCTTTCAAATGATACCTAATTTACGATATCTACTAAAATATGTGATATAATAAAAAAGGTGATAAAAAATATATTATATTTAGTATATATACATATATATTATATTGAGGATAATATTATACTATAATTTTTTGAGAAATTTTATTGAAAAATACTAGATTATATGTTTTATTATGAACTTTTAGCATAAAAACAGAAGTTTCAATGATTAAAAGTGGGTGCATCGACTTTTTGTGACTTAGGTCAAAACTCCTGTTATGATGCAGATTTTTTGAGGTGCACTCTTGTCATAAATTCATCAATTACTCTTCCTACCTAATTTGTAACAAAAAGACCTTTCCAACAATATATAATTTATAATAATTAGATTAGGATTGAATAGAAATATAGTGAAGTAAAGGTGTTAATAACTAAATCACCAACACAGCTAATGTAAAAGAACACACACATACATGGGTGACAGAATGAAACCGGAAACGGAAACAGGGAATGAGGCCTCATGCACAGCAACCACAACCACTGCTTTTGAGCTTCACTTTTGTTATGTGACAAAAAGATATTGAAACATAAAAATGTACGTTTTGTAATGCAAGTATTTTTTTTAATCTAGAGATACTCTTCAGTGTATATGAAGATAATAAACCTTATACTTCCTCATCTTTAATGGTTTAGTATAAGATAAGATCTCATGGAGTGTATTTTTAAGCAACGATGTCATTAACGTTTTTCCCTTACAATTTTTCGCATGCAGATGATACCATTGTCAAAATGATCGACTAATGAAAGCGACTAAAATCGCCTGTATTATTCATGCCAGGCCAGTAGTTGGCGATGTCACTTTGTGAAGAAACATACGCCTATATAACACCGAAAGACGTCATCGTTTTCACTAATTCGCATTTAAGTAGTTTACATGGAAACAATAACAACAATACTCATTTTCCAAAACTTGCACTTAGAAACCTAATTTCAGAAGTTTGCCTTTTCAGGCCCCCAAAACGCTGTTGTTTTCAAGAGCAAAAGATAGGTCTAGGGTTTAAAGGGATAAGCCTACTACACTTTTTTTTGAAAACAGACCCATTTTACAACTCCCTCAGAGTATGGTATGGAGGTCAATGGGACCAGAAACAGGTTACTGATACAGCCCGATCTCATGAAAGTTAGTATCTATGTCCTACCCTATCTCACGACCAATTCGTACGAATTCGATACGAGTGATTAAAAAGTGGCTAATTTGTACTAATTCGTATCGACCTCACTCGTACAAATTCGTACGATTTGTCTGAAACCCACGTGACGGTTAAGTTTAGGGCGGGGTTAGGGGTAGGTCATTCGTACAAATTCATACGAATTGGCCAATTCGTAAAATATGTACGATTTAGCAAAATCGTACTAATTTGTACGAGTGAGGTCGTATGAATTGTTACGAATTAGCCACCTCGTAAAATTCGTACAAAATTCCCGTAAGAATCGGGTTGCTATGTCACGAATATCATTTCTCGTGGCATTTATACGCGAAAACAGTTTTTGCGTGTATATGAGCACGCGATTTCTGCGTACATATGATACGCACTTTTTGGCGTATAATAAGCACAAACTAACCCACCCCCTCCCCTAAACCTAACCCGGGGTTTTCTAGTGCGTACCATATACACGAAAAAAACATTTTTGGCGTATAAATGCCACGAGAAATGACACTCGTGGTATAGAGTACGCATCTTCATGAGACTGTGTTGGATATTCTTCTAAATAGAGAAATGGATTTGAAAATGGTAAAACCCAACTGTTTAACTCTGGGGGAGTTGTAAAATGAGCCTATTTCCAAAAAAAGTGGAGTATCCCTTTAAGACCCAGAGTCATTGTCATTAAAACTCGACTTTTTACAATTTAAACTGCCAGATCTAATTTTGAAATGGCGTGTCTGTTTGCATACATAATTCTACCATAAATAGTAATATAGCTACAACATGGCTGTTTCCTGTCCATTTAAAATAATTCAGTCTATAGTTTGCTTGACGCATGAAAGCGTAAGACTAGCATCGTTTACTACTTCTTTGTATTAGAATGTGTTGCTTTTCTACTGTGGAGAAACCGCTTGCAGTGTCACAGCATCTCTCTGGAGCCGAGCCTGACTGCCTGAGTGGTTTTTTTCTTGTCTGACCCAGTTTCTGTGCTTGAGCTGATGCCACTGCTGCCGGGGGAGGTCCTTTCTCATCCAGCTCACGCTGAACAGGCCGAGCCATCCCCAGAGTAGCTTCAGCTCTCCACCATACACATATCACCCTATTAAGAGGTGTCGTTTTACAGATATAGCAGTTTGAGCATTATTACAGGAATTTGTTGCTCGAGGGAGAAGCCTCAAGCATGTATTGTTGGTGAGATACAAATATGCAGGTAACAGAATGCAGTTGATGGTGCCGTTTAAATAAAAAAACACCATAAAACGTCATTAACAACAGTATGAAATAGTGATAACACTATGTAATATGTTTTGTGTGTGTGCACGGAAGGCTACATCCTGTGATTCAGTCCATATCTGTGTGATGTGTTGGGCTGTGGAGAAATGGATGGAGACCAAATGCAGGGTGCTTCACAAAATCTGGCATGGAGTTGCTGTTCTCTAGAATAGCAGAGCTAATTGTTGATTTAATGTTTGTCTGTGTCAGAAATCGGAGAAATACTACCTTTTCAGCAGTATGCCATTTAGAAGGGCAGCAATGAATGTCAGAATCCAATGTCTGGGTCAAATATTTCTGCTATTTGAAGCCAATGTGTATGAAGCTTGTTTCTGCCACAGAATTCAAATTAAAAAAGGTAATTGCGATTTTTTTTCTCTCTCCAAATAGCGTGATATAAAGTCACAATTCTATTTTTTATCTCAAAATTGTGACTTTATATCAAGCAATTCTGACTTTACATCATGCAGTTCATTTTATAAAAACACAATTATGAATTTTTAAAATGCAATTGCGACTTTTTATCACACAATTATGACTTTATAAAACACAATTGCTACTTTATCACGCTATTGTGACTTTATAACACAATTGTGACTTTATATCATGCAATTGTGGCTTAATAACACAATTGTGACTTTATAAAGCAATTGTGACTTTATAAAATGCAATTGTGACTTTACATCAAGCAATTCTGATTTTATAACACAATTGCGACTTTATATCACGCAATTGTGACTTTATAACACAATTGTGACTTTATATCACGCAATTATGACTTTATAACATAATTGTGACTTTATATCACACAATTGTGACTTTATATCAGCAATTCTGGCTTTATAACACAATTGTGACTTCATATCACGCAATAGTGACTTTATAACAATTGTAACTTGATAAAACTCAATTGCGACTTTACATCACACAATTCTGACTTTATAACACAATTGTGACTTTTTAAACGCAACTGCGACTTTATATCATGCAATTTTGACTTTATAACACAATTGCGACTTATATCACGCAGTTGTGACTTTATAACACAATTGTGACTTTATATCACACAATTCTGACTTTATAACACAATTTTGACTTTTTAAACGCAACTGTGACTTTATAACACAATTGTGACTTTATATCACGCAATTCTGACTTTATAACACAATTGTGACTTTTTAAACGCAACTGCAACTTTATATCATGCAATTTTGACTTTATAACATAATTTTGACTTTAAAACACAAAATTGTGACTTTACAACACAATTGCGACTTTATATCAGCAATTCTGACTTTATAACACAATTCTGACTTTATAAAACGCAATTGCGACTTTATAACACAATTGAGACTTTATAAAACACAATTCTGACTTTATAACACAATTGTGACTTTATATCACGCAATTCTGACTTTAGAACACAATTGTGACTTTATATCACGCAATTCTGACTTTAGAACACAATTGTGACTTTATATCATGCAATTCTGACTTTCTAACTTCAGTTGCGACTTTATATCCCGTAATTCTGACTTTATAACACAATTGTGACTTTATATCACACAATTCTGACTAACTACAGTTGTGACTTTATATCCCGTAATTCTGACTTTATAACACAATTGTGACTTTCTAACCACAGTTGCGACTTTATATCACAAAATTCTGACTTATTAACTTCCAACTGTCAGTTTAAATCTAGCAATTTTCAGAAAAAAAATGAATTGTCATACAAACATTGTCGTCTGTATGTGAAAATTTTCTAAATCGCAAAAAGTTGTTTTTAATACAATCGTTGTTATGCATGTACCCCTACTGTGGGGCAGCTAGATGGGTGTTTCTCAATATCCCTCCTTGTTTCCTCGCTCCTCCGTCCTATGACCCAGAAACCAGTCGAGCTCCACCATCTTAGGACATCTCAATTCTCTAATTGGACGGCGAGGAGCAAGGTCTGAGGAAGTTTCCAGAGAAGCGATGAGCGGGGATGCACAGGTGTATCCTACATGGAAGTCTTTCTTATCGAGAAACCTGCCGTACGTATAAATTCTCCTTCGCCTTCACATCTATCACATTTTATTTATGCTGTATACCTTTGCAGTTTACATTTTACCTTTGCAGACTTTTTTATGGAAAACAAAGATTATTTTTTTTGGTTAATAACTATGGAAGCGTATTGCATTCACTCTGTTTTTCTGAATTAACAAGTTAATTAGCTCAGAATTAATTACGAGATTTTTTTTCATGAAAAAAAAAACTAAACGTTTTTGCTCTGTTTTTACGAATTAATGATTAATTCTCAGAATTATGAGAAATTTTTTTGGAAAAACATTTTTTTCACTCTTTTTAAGAATTAATGTTACTCATAATTTTTAGATAATTAAGTCATTAATTCAGAAAAAACAGAGCAAAAACTTTTTTCCATGAAAAATTATCTCGTAATTCTGAGATAATTAACTTGTAAATTCAGAAAAACCGAGTAGATTTTTTTGTGAATGCAACACACTTCCGTAAAAACACCCTTAGTTAGATTTTATATATACACAAATCAAAATTTCTGAAAGTGAAACCTAAGTTCTGTGTATTTCACAATGTGTTTCTTTCTTATACAAATGCTCTTTTCTGCAATGCACTTTTGCGCCTGATCCTACTGTCATAGTGCAATTATTATTATTTTTTTTGCATGACATATTGTTTAATAAAAAATAAAAAAGAGCTGGTTCAGTGGTGTTTGATTAGGGGTGGAGCAACAACAAAATAATGAGTTTAATTTCTAATAGGGAATGCTTGGACAAAATGTATATCCTGAAAATACAAAAGTCTCTTTGGAAAAATCTATGCAGCATTAAACATTGCAATTATTATTAAATCTTTGTAATTTCATATTTGCATGTGTAATTTCATGTTTCTATAACCGTAATTTCATATTTACAGCATGAATTCACCAAAGATAAGCTGTCAGGTGCAGCTTCCGCCTTTGCATTGTAGCAGACCGCATTACTGACTTCATCTTAAAGTTATCTATTACTTTAATCTAACTACAATTTTTGGAAATGTGAATATAGAAACCTCAAATGTCTGAATGAGCCAGTCCGTGTTTTCCAGCAGGCTCGGCGCAGAGCACTGGAGAGCTGGAGGAGACACTTATAATGCCATGCTGGAGCAGAGGGGCTCCGGTAGGGGTCTAGTGCACATTTGCGCACGTTCACATTGGCCTCCGTGGGAATTAGAACTTTGATATTAAAAATAAACTTTTATATATAAAGTGAAAATATATTAATGTATCTGGTCACCAAACATCACCAGTTAAAGACGAACTGGCGTCATATTTCTCTCTTACAATGCCTCAGTAATCGTTTTCACAGCTCGTGCCCGCTGCCCACCACACACACACTTCCACTGACAAGACAGGAGCCGTGGAAAGGGCTCCTCCAAGCCCAAATCTAACGGTGTTAATGAACGAGGAGGAATCGGTGTGATGTGGGGCAGTGGATGGGTACAGCAGCGCTGCCTCAATGAATAATGGAGATGGGCATCAGCATGCGTCTCTAGTCTCTGCGAAAACACGGACGCTGGAAATCAACCCACAACCTTTTCTGCTTATTTAACCGCGACTCTGAGCATGGAAACGGGTCTGGTCGCGAATCGTCAAGTGAAAAATGTTGGAAGCGGAGATCCCCTCCTTCGCCTCTCCATCGCACACCTCCACAGCAACAGTCGCACGCATTCCCTCATTCCCAGCAGCAGCAGCGAGCCGTTCACAGACCACAACAACAACAGCAGCAGCAGCATCAGACCGACACCCGTGCGCGGAGATTCGGGGAATCGACAGGATGGAGGGGAAGAAAACGCTTTGGAGACGCAGGTCGATCGCCATCCGCGTTTGCTGAATACAAGTGACGAGGAGGATCGCTCGTCCAAACCCGGGGGAACGAATGGGCAGCAGGTACGAGCACTCCAACTTTGGACCAACGAGCAACAATAACAACAACAACAACAGCGGCGGCGGCGGCGGAAGCAACGCGTCTCGAAGCGGGAGCAGCTCAGTTTCTGAGTTTAATCATTATTACGGGAATGGAAGAGGAGGGCCTTGCTTTGATCAACATGGCGGACAACAAAGCCCTAGGACGGCTTTAATGCATCAGGCACAGAGCAACATGGATCAAGTGCAAAACTCCCACGAAGGGTACCATAATAATCCATACAACCACTATCCCAACTACCGGCCGGGGTACGGTGGCGCTGGATACGGTATGATGAGCCCATCGCGGCAAGGGAACATGATGGGCCCAGGTACCAATTCGCCCACTGCTGCTGCTGCTAGTCATGGCAAGGCTGCTATGGCCTCTGTTGCCCCGGCTCCCGGTGCCAATGTCGGGGGCTTTCAGAGGTTTTCCGGACAGAACCAACAGCACCCTTCTGGAGCGACACCTACGCTAAACCAGCTCCTGACATCTCCGAGCCCGATGATGCGGGGATATGGCAGCGGCTATCAAGACTACAGTAACCCGCCGCCACAGCAGCAGCAGTCCGGGATGGGTTTGGGGAAAGACATGAGCTCCCCGTACAGCCCCGCTGCCAGCCACAGCTGGGGGCACAGCAAAGAAACATCCCGTCCATGAGCCCCGGGAATAACGGGAACAGCAGAGCTCAGGTGAGCGTTTTAGCGTACGTATGTGTCAAGCTTCTGCATCAGGTATAGCTGTGGCCTGATGCTATTCATAACATTAGCTTTCAGTGTCCTGTTTTTACATTTATTAAACGCATTTTATATATGTTAATGGTGAAATAGCACGCCGAGGTTGGGTTCTCCAGAGTGTAGCTAAGATTATCACGGGGTTTGGGCTTGTATGTGGATGTTGACAGGCAGCAGAAATTGTCAAGTTCTGCCCAAGGTGACTGTGCTAACGGGGTTAGCATGCAGTTAGCCTGCGCCGAGGCTTCATTTTTGCTACAAGAGATTCCCGCGATACAGCGATCAGAAATAATGGGCTTCTTGTATTCATACACACATTATAATATCACGGAATAAATTAATGTCATGAAATTGAATAAATTACCGGCCGTGGTTTCGATAAAGAGCTCGTTCGGGTACCATTCAAATTTACGGAACGTTCTAGCATTGCGCCGCTGCTAAATAAAAATTCGCTGCTTGCGCGTGTTCTTCCTGATGTCAAGTGGAACAAAGCTATTGTGTGGTTTAGTTATACTGTCGGGATGAAATGTCATTGTCGTTTTCAACGTATGGTTGCCTGAAAGAACTGTCTGTCTGAAACGAAGGGCTAGACGGTGTTTTCAGCGCAGAGCGCTACTGATTAGCATGGTTAGCTGGTGTTAGCGCCATTGCGCCCGTCTGTCTTCACTTCATTATGCAGGAATTAATTAAAGTTTTCGCATTCACCTCACATTCTCTTGCTAGTTTTTAAATATTATATGTACTGGTGTCCTAACCGCAAAAAAAAAAAAAATTAAGTGTAAATATATTATAAGGTGTATAGTGACGAAAGCTGTAACGTTATCTCAAAACCTAGCTCGAGACGAAATGTCTTAGTATTTGTCTAGGTGGCTCACTAGGTTTTGGTATTATGATGCCACAAATGCTGACAATTTACCCTGCTTATTATGTTTTGAAACTGTAATATCCGTAATTTCTTTCTAAATGGGAAGCATACTGCTCCAAATCCCCGTCCTGGTTGCAGGCAGTTATAGGCGATTTTTGAGACCATAATATTGAAAAATGTTGTCTAACAAGGCTACAAACGTCAACAAAACTGTGGCCAAATCACCAGTTTTTCACTTCGATTTTAGTGATAAATTGACTTCCCTGTTTAATATGTTTTATGCAGGTCTAGAGGGAAAGCTGACGAATCTATTGGAATAGTTTAAGCATATATATTAATATTCATCCTGCTAAATGCTGTAGGTTTTGTCTTTGTGAAACAATGAACATGTGTGATGTTTTGTTTGGTGTTTCTGGGGGGGTTAGCTATTTATAACCAATATATTGTCGATTTTGTACTCAATTATTTCTAAATCTTTGTTTGTGAACAAAAGACAGTGGTAAAATGCTTAAGTTTATAGTTTATAATTTGCAAGTGGCAAAAGCTGTCTGCTCTCAGTTCTCCAGCATCTTATGCGATCAGATGCTTTTTGGCCGTGGGCCCTCCTCTGTATGGATAGAGCGGTCCTGACCTTCACACATGCAGATTAGCCATGCTTCATAGTGGCACATGAAGAACATTTGTGCTGGATTGCCCAGGGTAATCCCAAGGCGAGCCCAGGCAACATGACTGGAAGAGATGCCAAGGCACCTGATAGCCCTCACGCCTTCCATTCATTCTTGACCAATTTCGTACAACACCCTGAGAGCATTTTGAATCTACCTTGGCAAATTATACAGTTTGGAATAAAGGTTAATGAAACCTGTAAATAACCAGTGTTGGGGAGTAGCTATTACAAGTAGTGATACTACTAATTTAACCATTTTTTTAGTAGCTTGACAGTAGCTCAGTTGCTTTTTAAACTAGCTTTTCCAGTAGCAAACTTCTTTTTCCAGCAAGTAGCGGTTTAGCACGACATTCAGTTTTGCGTTTTGAGGAACCTGCAATGTATTGAAGCAGCACAGTGTCTTCTTATTAGCTATATCGCAAACTAATACTGTGCATTACTGCCATCTATTGTTAGCCTATAACACACTTCTAGCGGCTTTACGGTTAAGTCAAGTCACCTTGCGCTTTTTACAAAACAGATTCATTGTTTCAAAGCAGCTTTACATAGATAACAGGAAAATGATTCCTGAAAGAATCGCCTGAGGATTACATAAAGGACAGGTGGGTTGATTTTTCACATGAATCGACTAGTAAAGGTTGCATTTTTGTATAATCTATGTAAAACAAAGATTAAATGCTGTTTGCGACGAAGACTTCAAGCACAAATGGATTTTAAACAAACTAATTGTCTTGCTTTATTGCACTCTATCAAATATCTATTTCTGTTTTAATTACAATGATGAATAAGTGTTTCTGTCCGCCACTATTCCCGTAATCAACCTAAAAGAACACAAACATTGTGTTTTGCACCATTGCTTTAGGCAAAGCATCTGTCAGATCTAACAGAAAACCAATTTGCGGATATAGCTTAGTGAGCTGCTCATCACTCGGCAACACTGTAAAAAAAATATTTTCATGATTTGTAATCACAACATTATTTCTTTTGTCAAGTCAACTTAAATAATTTATGTAGTTCAGATAACATAATATTTTAAGTTTCTGATGATTAAATCAATCACCTTCATTGTATTAACTAAATTTTTCCATTTCAATGAACTTAAATTTTTAAGGCAGCCAGGTTACTTGTTTTTTTTAAGTTAAACCAAACAATATTTTTTTACAGCGTATGATTGATTCAAATAAGGTATATAGCATAGACTGTAAAAAATATGGACAAAGCGTCTGTGACGTCACCCATAGACTCTCTGAAGAACGGGTTTGAGGCTGTTTATGGGGGGTATGGGCGGCGCCATACTGGAAAATCTTGGGAAATACAAAATACAAAAGTTTCAGAAAGGATACAGAGGTGGTATGATGTGTTGTGTCAGATCATGGCCGAGACGTCAAATTCACTCGGCGCAGCCCGTTATCAGCTGTCAATCAAAGTTAACCACCCTTATTTGTCATACATTTTATATCTAAATATGATCTAAACTAACGAGTTAGAAAAAAATTCACCCCCCTCACAGTTGTCAGGCACGCGGAACATATTGAAGATTACAATAAAAGTCCATGGGACCAAACTGTAAACATATGAATTTATGCTGTGAAAACTGAGATTTTAACATGACGTCTATGGATATTTGCTCCCTTTTGGGACCGCCCTCTAGCGGATTTGAGATGTATTGCAGTTTATCGCACTTCCGGGTAGGCTTCAGCTTTCAGATTAGAATGTTGCCGCTTGGTTTATAGCTTAGTTTGTTGTGGCGGGTTCAAAGCGAAGCGCACTTTGATGGCGCAAGAACAAAATTAGGCGTACTACATCCGCCATGTTGTTTCTTGCATTGCTTAAAAAATTTCATTCGTAAATCCTCTCCTGTGGCCTCATGGGGTAGTGAAGTGTCCAGTCGAATACGCACTTTAGAAGTAGTAGGTCATCTGGGGACATTTCGCTTACTGTTGTTCGAAATTACTACAGTATGTATTCAAACATACTACTACTGTTGGCGTTCTGTTTTTCGCACACTATATGCCTATAGGAGGAAATTGTTTGCTTTTGGATGCAGTGTGTATCTTAAAGAGATACTACACCAATTTGCATTATTCTTTCCAAACTCAGTCAGACTATCAAATGGTCGTGCAACACTCTCTCATTTCCCCCGAGAACTAGAGAAAACCGCTATTTACATTTTTCACTTCCTGCAGTCCCACAATGATGCAAAAATCGTCATTTTACGTCATTGGAGGAGGAAGTGTAAGAGGGGGGATTTCTGTAAAGACTACAAGCACTAGATCCCACCCTTTCAAACCCGCCCATAGGAGGTTAGACCTAATGTGCTAACAGACCTATCACAGATCAGTGCCAGTGCGTTTGATTTCACTGGCAGAAACTTTTTGAAAATAAGGACGAAGGTACTGAATACGCAGACGGATGCATTATGGAGGATTGGGATTACACATAGTGTCAGCCATCTTTTTTTGGAAGCTAAGCTAGCAGGCTCTTGTTCAAATCACAGGTGTCAATCGTCGGTAACATAATGAATGGCGACTGTAGAACGCAAAAGCCGAATTCCGGACATTTTGGGCGATCTCGAAACATATTTTCGGGCAGACTCATCACGGAGACTCACTAGTAGCCTAGACTTGTTGTTTAAAGGTGCCCTAGAATGTGAAATTTAATTAATGTTGGCATAGTTAAATAACAAGAGTTCAGTACATGGACATGACATACAGTGAGTCTCAAACGCCATTGTTTTATCCTTCTTACTTAAATCTCGTTTTTGAAAAACACCCCTGAAAAACAGGAGAATCTTCACATTAGGCTCACGATTTGGTAAAAATGGCATTGCGATATTTTATATTTCCAGCGATATATATTGCGATATTAGAATAATTTCCCCAGATGATTTGAATAGCTCTATTTGGAAAGAATGAATCATTGAATGACTGGGGCGGTTTTGTTATGGAGTATATCCGCATAGAAACTAATATGAATTAATTGAATGTTTACTAATGTCGTTAACAGGTTATGTTAACAGGATGCTGCACATTAGTGGTGGTTGAGGAGATTCCCCTTCCCCCTATATAAAGCACTTTGAGTGCAGAGAAAAGCACTATATACATGTAATGAATTATTATTATTATTATTAACTCAATTCGTTGATATGCACGAGCAGGGAGAGCAAGAGAGTTTGAAGACGGTGAGTGCACGCGCGACCGGGACTTTCACTCTCTAGTTAAACGAGCGCAGAAGTCACTCATTGTCATCTACATCATTCACCGGTCAAGTTTGGCGGGACAAAAATGCGCTTTAGTAAGAAAACGGAAAACAGCGCGCAAGTTCCAGTCTTCTTGCGCTTGATGTTTAAACTGACAGGACTTGCAAATTGATAAACTCTCACTATGATGGTTAAACTTTGCATTTAATCCGCAAATCACAAGCGTTACGGGCCGGGGAGCTGCTGGCACGCAGCCTACTGATCACGAATCACGGATTAACTACGATCCCTAGTGACATCGCACATTCTTGCGATGTGACTATCGATGGATGCGCACATTCGCGATATCGAATGTTAAAGTGATGCATCGTGCAGCCCTACTTCACATAATGCCGACTGTGACGCAACAGTCGGGATCATTAATATGTATGACTCCAAACATTTGCATATGCCAGCCCATGTTCAATGACAGACGAGACGGAGCTGCGCAGCCGAAGCATGGTAGTTGATCAGTGTTCGGATGTACACATAACCACAAAAGTATATTTTAGTTCCTTCATCTGAGCCTCTGAAGAAACAATGGATAAATTAATTTTCTCTGGATATTTCCAAACATTTCACGATGACTGTTTCCTCAACTTGCCAAGAGCTGGCCTCGGATTAGAGCTGATGATGTGTTATTGTTGTTCAAGTTCAGATCTTTCTCTCAGAATCGTTTAATACTGTTTCGAACTAAAATGTCAACTTCACATTGTTTCTTTTAGTAGGATGAAAAAAAAACGTATTTAAATTGTGAATAAATTATATGCGGAAAGCGATCAAAGAACAATCTTTCCACACAGCGCGAGTTTATCTGGACACTTGCCAAACTCGTTATGAATTCAATGACGCACGTTACACTGCACAACAAAGCTCTTACTGTATTTACATGATCGTGTCTGCATTAGTGAAAGCAGAGAAGGCAGAAACTGCATTGCAATGATAATATCTTCATCCTCGTGATCGACAGACTGTCATCTGCTTGCTCAATGCTCGTCACAGCAACACTTTATGTGATGGGAATATATCTAAATACTTCAAAAACATCTCACGATTCGTTAATCTCGATGGCTGTAATAGTAAAAAGTATAATAGCTGTAATAAAATTATTCGAGAGAGTTTCACATGGAAGACATAGCTATTTCATATGCAAGCATGTCAGCAAATCACAGCAGAGGCTGGTTACACACAGCACACACGCCCCTTCAAACAGAGTGTTCAAAGCAGAGGCTAAAATCAGGATTTATTTCTAAATTATGACTATTTTTGATCTAAAAAACATACTAACATTTTAAGGGCAACCCAGGAAACATTATAAAATAATAAAAAAAAAACATTCTATGGCACCTTTAAAGACTGCACTGTTACCGGTAGGCGTAGCCTTCTAGGGCAGCGAAGCAAGTGCATTCTGGGAGTTGTTGTCTTTCATCCACATAAGCCAAAAATTACATTTTCTGGCTTTTTCTCATTTTTTGATACGCATATAAACTGAATGTTTACAGAAGTCTTCGATCACGGACAACGGTTGAAATAAAATGGCAGACTGGTTGAATTACACCAATGAGTTTGTGTTTTGTGTGACAGATTTCAATTCTTTAGACATACATGAGGATGATGTTGACATTTATACTCATTTGCATTTTCAGAGAAAGGGCATTATGAGAATAACTTGAGTTGTTAATGGCTTATCTTCAGCATGAAGCCCATTTAAGCGGTGCACTTTCCTCAGGCCTCCAAGAGTGCTTTGCTCCGCCACTGGCTCCATGCAAAATGTAATTAGTGACAGAAATTCACCAATCCAGTATGTTAATTTGTCTGAAAGGTTTCACAAGGCCTGTGACAATTTTTTTTTTTTAATATTAACTTTGTGTGTTTCTGGTTTCAACACACACACAAATATAACAAGACTTTTGATCGTTTTTGAAGTCAGAATGCTGCATGTATTTGACAAAAAATACAGTGATTATGTTTAAAATCCATCTTATTTTAAGATAATAATGTTTTATATTAATGTAATTAATTCCTGTGTAGTGTAACACGATCCTACGGAAATCAGTCTAATGCTGATTTGGTGGTCAATAAACATTTCTTATTATTATCAAATTTGAAAATACTAAATAGTTGGACTGCTAAATATTTTTATGTAGACCATGTTTTTTTTTCAACATTCTTTGATGGAATAGAAACACCAAAATTATAGCAACAACTGCATTTAATTAATTTAATGCATCCATGCTGAACCAACGTAAAAAATGCACTCCAAAAGTTTGAATGGTTGTGTACGCATTTAACATTTTTATATTTCATGATCATTTATATGCAGTATTTCCCATTTGTGTGAAATTTTCCAGAGTTGAAATTCTAAACACTAAATAAAATACCAAATCTTAAAAATGTTAAGAATAAATGGTGCAAGCATAAGTTTTGAGTTACAATTTTATTTACAAAATGCTGAATGTTTATTATGGTAGCTCAGTTAGTTTACAAGTACAAATTTCTGTGTTGAGAAAATATAGGTCAGCCAATGTTCTGTGTTAGTTGCAAACTATGGAGTAGTAGTAGTTATAATCTATTAAAAAATGTATGAATTTTTTTTTCTTAATATTTGTATTATGCATTAAAGGCATACTTCACCTCTGGAAAGATGAATGTGTATTTAAAATGGGGTTATTTATGTAGAAGAAATGTGAAAATATTTTTTTAATTTGGTGCTTTCTAGACTGAGAAAAGACAGAAAATGTATTTTTGGCTTATGTGGATGAAAGACAACAATTGCCCAGAATGCACTTGCTTTGCTGCCCTAGGAGGCCACGCCTACCGGTAACAGAGCGCAGTCGTTAATAGGGTTGGGTATCGATGAACCGGTTCCATTTTAGAACCGGTTCCAAAATGCCAAAAACCGGGGATTCGATAAGACACGCGCATTTCGATTCCTCTTATCGATTCCTTTACTTTGATGCTCGCTCGCGCGCACGCGCGTTGTGAATGGAAGTGAGCATTTATTTACTGTTGCATTGATCTGCCAGGACCTGCCTGCCGCAACGCACATGCGTTGCAAGTTAAATATTTACAATGGCAGAGCGCGGCAAACTTTTAAGCTTTTCAAATGATGCACCTCCAGTATGATGAAACATTTGCTTCAACACGGGGTCAATTTGAAGGAATGCACGCGCCACATTTGATTCGATGCGATCTCTCAGCAGCTGTACGGTACCACAGGTTTAAACACACCATGATAAAGCTACTAGCCGCAGCAATAGCGGTCTCTCACACTCAGGTACAAAACACAGATGAGCAGACATTCGTCTTCGAACAAGAGCCGCATAATTCTGGATAAAATGAGAACCAGTTTTGTTTAAAATAGTTCTTGTCGTGTTATGTTTAAAATGGAGATCATGACATCAGACAATTAATGACTCTGAATCGATGTATTATTATTTTTTATGAATACTTGTTTGATACTCCATAAATACTTGTTAGTTAATGGATGATTCACCATTTCTGAACGAATCTTTTGATTGAACGATTCAATGAAAAAAAAATACATTTAACACTCACTTGCTGCTTCCTATTGGTCTAATAATGTAATTAACATAATCTTTATTTGTAGAGACTTCATTCACTTTAGCCTTGAAGGGAAAGATGAGCAAGGAAAGAGTGTTTGAATGTCACGATTTGTGGTGAAAGGGTTGCATCCTTTTGCTACAGTCACCTTCATTTATGCAAAATATTTGCACTAATATGCAATATCAATGGATTTGATCCTTCTTTGATATTCACCTGTCTTAAAGCAAATCATAAACAGAGCTAACAGAACATTATGCCTCAGTAAACTATAATTAGGTAGGTCTGTTAGGCTACATATTTTGTTATGTTCTGTTTTTTTTGTGTTAAAATGAAATATTTTTGTAATTGTTTTTCATGCTAATTCCTTAAACTGTTATACATATTGTAAATTAAGACGCATTGTCACAGTTTTACTGGTAATAGCCTAAATATGACAACAATAAAAGGTAGATTTTTTTAAATTATTATTTATTAGAAGTATTTGCTCTCCTTTTTCTCTCCAATAAATATTGGAATCGAAACCAAGAATCGTTAAGAACCGGATTCGATAAGCAGAATCGGAATCGGTATCAGAATCGTTAAAATTGAAACGATACCCAACCCTAGTCGTTAAACAACAAGTCTAGGCTACTAGTGAGTCTCCATGATGAGTCTGTCCGAAAATGTGTTTCGAGATCGCCCAAAATGTCCGGGATTCGGCTTTTGCGTTCTACAGTCGCCATTCATTATGTTTACTGTGGCGAGCAGGACGAGTGAGGGCCGCGGGAGAACGGCGCGTGATTACCTGATGAGCGACACCTGTGAGACGCACCGGTATCATATCTCTCACGGAGGAGTGGGAATTTTCATAGCAATGTTAAAACGCACATCAACCGATAACTTGTTTAGCGTTCATGTAAACACTACATTCAGATTCACCAATCCGAATGAATTCAGTTAGATTGAAACAAAAGCTGTGCATGTAAACAATGAATGGCGACTGCAGAAAGCAAAAGAATCTGAATTTCTGAATCCTGGACATTGACGGCTGGACATGTCCAGGAAAAAGAGGATGGTAACCCCTACTACTCAGCTTTCTCCACAGAACCAGAGCCTGCTAGCCTGACTTCGTCATACTCATTTTCCTATCGGAAGATGAGTCTGAAACCCCTCCGTATGGGTTTGATTATGAGGCGTGTCTTAACCGAACCAGGAAAAAAACAACAACTCTGCACTCAATTGGATAGTTGGTAAACCTACAACCAATCAGAGCAACGCAGTAAGTCAGCTACTTTGCATACAGTTGTCAAATACAGAACGTAGCCTAACTTTACTTATTTTAGAAGTTAAATAACGAGTGTTGCTTCTTTTACTTACTCCTTCATGAGTGCGACCAAAGGAGAAACCACAATGACCACAGGCTTTTCATTACGTCCCATCTTCTTAGCAACCGTCAGAGCCAGCTGATAAGTTACACTTTTCCCGAATCATGTGGGACGGCAAAAAATCTTTCCAATCGACAAATGCCTTGATTGCAGTTCTCTGTTCATCTATTAAAATTAATGCGCTGTCGATTTATTTCACAACAGACGCAACAGCAGAATCTATACATCTCAATTCTCCAGCTGCAGTCATCTCTGAGGGAAGACAGTCAGTGCTTTTTGATAACGTGATGATTACGTCCCAGCAGATCACCTGTCCATCATCGTATAAAGCCCGCCCTGGCAATTTGATTGGCGTGAACATTGTTTGCCTGATCATAATTACTCCTCAATGGATTCGAGTCCAGACCGAACTTCCCATCCAAAAAATGTTGTGGGCGGAGTTCGGGCTGGCATCCAGGCTAAGAGCCTGCTAGCTTAGCTTCCAAAAAAAAATGGCTGACAATATGTGTTCATTCTGTGAGTGAAATCCCACCCTCTATGGGCGGGTTGAGAACATGCGGGACAGACCCTACTACTGACTGTAGTCTTTAGCCTCTGGCCAAAAAATCCTTCGATGACACAAAATGAGGATTTTTGCGTCATTAGAGGATTTTTTCCAGACAAAAATACATAAATCTCTCGTCTCAGGGGGATGTGAGGGTGGAAAGCATGGTAGTTCGAAAATACTACAGGTTTTCTGCTAATACAAATCCTGAAGTATCCCTTTAACCATTTTAATAAGCAAGAAAGCACTCTGGGCTGTAGTGTTTTGTGCACAATATGCCAACAAAGTCATTTAGCTGTGACGTTTTTAAATTATTATTATTTTTTACAGTATAGCATGACCTTGTTCTTAATTGCTGGACTTGATTTTAGCGCGTCAATGTAGAATAAATTAGAGAAGAAAGTAATTTATGGTTATAAGATATAGACTATCATTGATGCCATAAACTACATCTTGAGTAATAATGACCTGGAAACTTCCAACAGTGTTCCACTAGTGCTGGGCGGTTTGACCAAAAATTGATATCACGGTTTTTTTCAAAATCATAACGGTTTTTCGTTTTTTTCGGTTCGGTTTTTTTTTTTTTTATGCATAGTCAGGTGTGTTCAATGCATTTTCTACTGGTTAAGAGAGGAATTACTGCAGTAAATTGACTTAGGATCGTCTATTTTACTGTCATTAGTGAATATTGTAGAATAATTCCACACTAGTAATACAGGTTTGCATGGCCCCAGAAAATTATGCTGTTTACAAATAAGAGCCATTCATGATTCTAATGAAGTGAGGAATCAAAATGCAAAGACAACGGCAGTCAAAATAGAGAACTTTTATTTTAAACAACACAATTAGAACAACTTGGAATACTTTTGCTAGTTCAAGTACAAATCCAGGAACATTACGTGCATTCAAGTAAATATAAAAGGAAATCTTGTCTTGCATTGCTTTTGAGGTCTATTAAAGAAATTAAAACAAAATTATGCAACTTGCATTAGTTATTCCTTCAAAAGTATTGCTTCGAAACCAGAACAAACATAAAATAAATATAAAGTGCTAACTTACTTGGCACACAGGATTATCCTGTATAATGGAAACAATATTTGGCTCGACTTTTCTTTAGCTTTCCCTGTGTTACATGCTGATGTGGAGGGCGCTAAATCCGCGGCTGAATCCGCGGCTGATTTAATACATTCCTCATATTCCAAGACATGTTTGCGGCTAAGGCGCTGGAGCAATTTGCTTGTGTTGCCGGGTCATTCTCCCCAGCGGAGAATTTTAGCGCGACAGCACTTACATAAAATGGTTGTTTGGTCGACGTCGGATTTTTGGAAAACAAAAAACCTCCAAACAACAGACCCGGCTCCTCTTTTTGGCACAAGTTCTTCTTCGGTGTCATCACTGTCATGTTGTACTAATTCTTCAGAATCCATCGTCCATGTAACGTAACAGAGCGCTGCTGTTTGTTTACCCTCGTCGGTGCTCAGTAGTGCAACGGGTAAAGAGTCCGTCTGAAACAGTGTCGCGCACTCTATGGTCGCGCAGAAAATATCTCTATGCACTCTATGCTTTAACGGTCGTTCCGAACGTTGTGTAATTAAACCAGTATGGCGGTTTATTCAAAATCAAAATCGTGACGAAAATATAAACCGGTTTTCGGTTCTGAACCGGTTTACCGCCCAGCACTATGTTCCACTTTGGCCTAATGGTGCACCAACTCCTTTTGCTCTAAACTAGAGCAACTCTAATTTGACAATATAGTTGTCTAGTCAGAGAAAATTGTGTGTGTGAGTGTGTGACAGCACAGCACTCTGGCATGACTGCTGACGCTCAAAATGTTCATTTATAGTGGCCTCCCAGGCTTTCTCAAATTGGTCACATTTTCTGTAAGTGCTGCTTCAATTGGCCTGAATTTGGCAGTGGCATGAGAAGATTAGCTTGGATGGCTCTCAGTCTTTCTGGCAAAGATGAGACACTTGAGAGAAAACCTGACCCCCCCCCATATCAGTCGATGGCAAGTTGCCCTGAATCTCTCCATTTACTGAACTGCTCAACCTTATGATTGCTATTTGTATTCCTGTCTTCTCAGGCATAATAGTCGTATAAATGTGGGACATAGACTACCGTGCATTTACGTACCGACTATTGCTGTTCTTCATGCTAAGGTGTTGACACCCTTCTCAACAGGTGTCACCAATGGACCCTATGGCCATGAAACGTTCACAGATGTACGGGATGGGCAACAGTCCCTACTCTCAGCCGGGCGGATCTTATCCAGGACAGCCATACGGATCACCCACTCCTCACCGATACCCAATGGGAATGCAGGGGCGTGGCCAAGTTGGCATGGGAGGGATGCAGTACCCCCAGCAACAGGTAGATTTAATGATTTTCAGTGTTAAAGAAATGTTAAGTCCCTTTTAGATGCAGCGGTCACATGCAGCTTTGACTTTCACTTACCATCACGGAAAGGCTATTTTACATGGTTGATAGAACCAGCCTCGTAATGTCATGTGCTTGGTGCTTCGGTCCGTAGAGCTCTGTGCGTTAGGAAATGTTGAAACGAGTTATGTGAAAAGGGTCTTTGTTGTTATTTTTAAATGCACAATAAATCACTTATATCCGGGCCTGTGGAGAATTCTACTGAATGTGGCTCTGATTTAACAATTTAAAAACATCTACACTTATAGTGTGTCCCCCCGACATCAAGAGTTGTCATGTGCTTGCCCTTCGGATAAGTAAATCGGTCATTCACTTGTCCAAGTAAAAAAGTTGCTTGTCTGGAAAAAAAATGACTTTGGTCTAAATATAATTTATTCTGAAACAATATTATTATCAGTGTTCTATTAGCTTTGACATATTTAAATGTGTGATATTTACCCTGTGGGCATTTTTTTTCATTTTGTAATTTAAATTCTTAAATTGGATCAATAAATTAAATGAGAAAAAGACACTACAGGGCTGTTACCAATCAAATTCAATCATTTACATATTACAACTGCATTAAATTAATATTTTTTAATATTTTTATAAGAAATCCTAATAAGACATTTTGGGAAAAAAATGAATACTTTTAAACATGAAACTAATCCGCTTGTACTGTAGGTGGTGAAAATGACCCATTCATAAACATAAGTGAGTTATTGAGTCATTCAATCTAAGGCTGTCAAACGATTCATCGCGATTAATCGCATCCAAAATTAAAAGTTTGTGTTTACATAATATATGTGGGTGCACTGTGTATAATTATTTTGTATATATAAATACACACGCATGCATGTATATTTAAGAAAATATATTATTTATATATAAAATATGTTATATATAATATAAATTATATATAAATCTATATACAGTATACATGAAAATATTTCTTAAATATATACAAGCATATATATATAAAATAATTATACACGGTGCACCCATGTAAACACAAACTTTTATTTTGGATAAGATTAATCGCGACTTAATCGTTGACAGCCCTGAATTCAAACGATTCGTTTCGTTCATAAATGAGGCAGTTGTTTATGAATGGGTCATTGAATCTTTGACTTAACCAATTTATTCAAAACACTGAATCATTCAGTAATGAAAGACAGCTGAGTGTTGCTGTGAGATTAATATTTTATTAGAACAATTTTTGCTGCTGAAATAATACAAAAACAGTCAATATTGCATCTAAAATGTAAGTGACTTAATATTAACTATTTGTTAATTAAACTGTCTTATGAAATCAATCACATTTTCAATCGTGATGGTATTCAGGAAGACCGCACTCTTGGTCATGTGATGTTGCTTAAATGTTATAAATTCTCTTTCACTTGCCCTTTCAAAAACATCCACTTGTCCCGGACAAGCAGACAAGCATTAATGACGAGCCCTGGACCCAAAGAAACGGCTTGACAGGCACAGTTTTTAGACCTGTGTTGAAAGATTTGAAAGAACAGGAAGTTGTGGATGACATTTTGAAGGGTCTTGCCTAGAGATGCGCCGGTCGACCGGCCATTGATCGGAACCGGCTGGGTTTTGCTCCAAACACACGATCAGCTGTCTACTCTCAGAGAGTGAATTTGCATTTCCATTCAGTCTGTCTGCTGTTCGCTTTGTGCAAGATATTATTTAGATAGCATAATTTCACAAAGCTGAAGTCATAGAATTCTGTTTTTGCTTTAAATCTTGAAATGATATAATCTAATTGAAATCAAAAACAACTGCCTATGCTACATATGTAGCATCTTTGTTGGATTGTGATCAAAATGCAGTGATTGCCTCTTCATTTCAAATGGCTACAGATTATTATTTTTTGTTTAAGGCCAGTTTGGCCACTAATAGAGCAAATAAACAACAGAGTGCAGTTTTTTTTTAATTCAGTTAATTTCCTCTACGTGAATTGCTTTTTAAATAAAACCGTAACATATTTTTTGGAGTTAGGACAACTTTGAATTAAATTGTTTAACCAACAAACAATAGTTAGAGGAATTTAATTATTTATAACAAACACAAACTAAGTTAATAACTCAAAAAAATTAAGCTGCTCCAACTACTTGAGTTGTTGACCCTGGAACCAATTAATATGCTCCGTTTCACTTAAAATGTATTTTTAAAAATCGCTTTTTCAACAAAATAGTATTAAACTATTTGCCTTTTGCGGCAGTCACCATGAGAACACAAAAAAAATGTACGTAAAAAGTAAAAAAAAGTCACTTGTGTCATTCACGGTCAAAAATGACCGCAATAGGAAATGAATGGGAATAATATCATTGGGTCTTTAGATATAATTTGTATGCTGTCTCAGATCCCAGCTACTTTTAACACAGAATTCAACATGCTTTCCTCACAATCGGCACAAAAGATGAAAAAAAAAAAATGTGCTTGGGCCTAGAAGTGTTTCTTGTGTGATGGCAATACTTTATTTTTTTACCACACCAGAATGTTTTTACTCTCCCCAAGCTGGCTGCCACATGAGGGTCTATTCTTCTATGAAATCTACCTTCAACCACCAGAATTAGCAACACTGACTCATAGCTCTCAAAAAGATATAGCAACGGCGCTCTTCATGCTGTTGAGTCCACAGGAAACTGAAGTGTCCCACAGGCCGACGGTCTGAATAGTGGCGGCCCGAGGGGAAAACGCAGAGTGCAGAAGGAACGACTCTGTTGTGCCTGTCAGCGTGGAGCGACAGCACTCCCAGTGTAGCAGAGATGTTGACAGTCTAATGCGCCGCGTGTCTGTCAGAAGAGCTTGGCAGGCAGTCTGGCTGGGCTGGGCCGTCCTATTCTGGGTACAGACTGCCATGCTAAATTTAGACTGGAAAGCTGGACTGTGTTAAGTTCAGCACCATTGCCTCTGAAATGACGGGAATTGAATCAGTAGTATTGTAACCAAACATGTTTAAGTCTCTTCCACATTACTGAGAATGGTTTCATGCTGTCTTTAAAGTATTACTCTAACCTAATCTTACCATTTGTTTAACTTTTGCCGAAACGTGAACGCTTAGGCAAGAAACGCACTTCACGTAAACGCAGATGTGAATGTTTGCCAAGCCGCTGAAACTAACATCATGGCAAAATTGTTTTATTGTTGAAGGTTTGAGATTGGAATCTGAATCTGGATACAAGATTCAATTTGTATTTATTGAAATCTGACATTTCTAGCTCTTTTAACCTAAACCACTATCACTAGCATGGCTTCGTTAGCATTATGCTAGCCTGTTAACTAGCCAATGTTATTGACCGCCTCCATTGAGAATGAGGAGTCATGTGCCGATTCGGGCGGGCTCTGAGCCGGTCGGCCATGATGGTTGGAGACGCTCATCGGTTACCAGGGCAACGCCTTTAGAACCCTATGTTAGAACCCCACAGAGACGCGACTAAACATTCCAGAGCTCTTTCATTTTCGCGCATTTATTATTTTGGCAGGACAGAGACGGATCTCAGAATACGAGAAAAATGGAAGAAAGTAAAGCAATGCAAAAAGATAAGGCGAAAGAAAAGGGACCTTACATGAACAAACTCACACTAAGCGCAAAACAGCTGTATTTGGAGAAGCAGCATCAATATATTTGTTCTTTTGCGCTAATAACAGTATTATTATTTTATTATTATTACTTATGTTGTCCATGAAACTTATATTGTCCAAATTTACATATATTTCAGTTCTCAATAAATATTGTTAAGCCATATCAAGTTGTTTCAAACATTTATTTCAAAGAAATAAAAAAGTAATGAACAAGGCACTCAAACAACACTTTTGCGTATGTTCATTAAGGCATAGCAAAGAGTGAAAATCGTATACTAAAGGCATCAGCAAACCATGCAATCCAGCATCAGATACTGATGCCTCCTCGTCAGATACTCTCCCTGATGCTGTGTCCATTTCTAGAACCTAAAAAACTGTATTCCATTGTTCCTATGTTTTCCATATGTCTCGTGTGAGTTACTAGAGGAGTTTTTAACGCAGCAGTGACTTCCAGGCATGGTAAAACAGTGCGGAATTGCGAGAAACTCCTCTACTACCGAGGTAAAACACACGTAAACAATACTGTTTTGCCGTAGGAATCCAACCAACATGGCAGAGAGGGGAGGGGCTCTGTACAAAGACGTCAACTCCTCATTCTCAATAGCAATGTAGCAATTCCATGCCTATTTATAGCAGTTACGCATGTACAATAACGTTTTTTTACTCAGTATTATTTGAATATAGAAAGTGATTAATTTGTACTATTATTCAGGTAGCTAGAACATGTTGACAGATTAACTAGCTTAGCTTAGCAACTGCCATTGAGATGAATGGTGATGCTAACAGCTACTCAACTTCTCCATCTATTGTATACCTCCTTGTTTTGACACAAATTGGGAAAACAGCGACGCGTGAAATCGAGTGTTTGGGTTCATGTACTTGAGCGTCTTTTCGGACCTTAAGAAACACAAACTGCTATTTCAGCTCTCAGCCACTTTCTTTTCATTACCTCCAGATCCATTACACTGATCTTTGGTCAGCTATACCGACACAAGATCAGCAGGACAGCAGTCGTGAGCAGTTTCCTCCTGTGATTGCCCCTGGGTACGGACGTGACCTTTTAGAACGAAAGATCAGAATCAGCAATCTCCTCCTGGCACGGAGGAATGCAGGAGAGGCACTAATCAAGGAAGACATCACCGAATGTGGCCAGCACATAATGAGATCATTACAGGGGAGAGTTTTGGGGTAATCTCTAACCCGAGGGGTGCGCCATGCATTTGTGCAGCTGTTAGTTGTCAGTGTTCTCGACTGAAAGGGATCCTGTAATGACTTTTATATACCAGGAGACCCAAGATGACCAGAGGATGGTGTGTGTGTGTACCTGAAATTGGATGTTCATCTGGTCTGATACCCAGGGGAATCCTGCTGTGTTATTTATATTGATCTTCTGTACAAAAAAATACAAGAAGACAAAGCTTAAAACTCAGAGGAAAAGCACCATTTTAAGGCAGAGGAAAAATTGAGACAATGTCAAATATACTTACGAAAACTGTGTATCAAACTTCGTCGCCTTTCGGGTGAAATTTGTTGTTCTAACATTGAAATTGAAAATCATTGAATTGATTTTTTATTTTTTATTCTGCAGTTTTTCTTATACATAGCCATTCATTTGGCTGAAATGTTAGACTTGTCATTTATAAAAAAAATATTATTTGTACTGTGAAGTTGTTTAATTCATGTTTCCATACACATTAGTGTGGTTTCTAAGGCTTTAAAACCATTTTTAATACATCATACTTTAAAGCAGTAAAAATTTTTAATTCACAAAGGCATATTTGCCCAGCCGGTTTAATATGCGATTTATTTACATGTGTGTAGGTTACTTGTGTGCGTCTCAGAGCGGCTTATTACAATACATAATACAGTGTTGCTGAACCAACCAAGTATTATTCCCTCAGTGTTCTTATACTGTATTTTATGTCATTTGAAAGACTTAGACTAAGCAATATGTCTTTGCTTAGGTAAATTTTTCTTACTACAAAAAAATCTGATTACTTGTATATTCATCAAAATAATCAACCAAATACTCGATTATTGGCCAAAATAATCAACCAATGATTTATTTCATCAAATAATCGACTGATTATTCATCAAAATATTCAACCAATTACTAGTTTTTGGCCGAAATAATCGACCAATTACTCGATCTTTCATCAAAATAATCGACCAATTATTCATCAAAATAATCAACCAATTACTCGATTATTGGCCAAAATAATCGACCAATTATTTGATTATTCATCAAAATAATTCGACCGATTATTCATCAAAATATTCAACCAATTACTCGTTTTTGGCCAGAATAATCGACTAATTACTCGATCATTCATCA
Source organism: Hybognathus amarus (assembly GCA_030378365.1). NCBI lineage: Eukaryota > Metazoa > Chordata > Actinopteri > Cypriniformes > Leuciscidae > Hybognathus > Hybognathus amarus. The sequence goes on along the minus strand of JAQIUQ010002018.1, from coordinate 130,390 downwards.
AAATAATAGACCGATTAGCCATCAAAATAATCAACCAATTACTCGATTATTCATAAAAATAATCGCCAATTACTTATTATTCGTCAAATAATCAACCGATTATTCACCAAAATAATCAACCAATTACTCGATTATTCATCAAAATAATCGCAAAATTACTTGATTATTCGTCAAAATAAACATTAGTGACAGCCAGTTTCCATTTCCCGTTGCTCTTTTGTCCAGTCAGACACTGCAGAGCACAGTGATGGGCGTTAGGTGTGTTTAATGACCGTCTGTGAGCTCAGGTGGACGCGGAGCAGGTGCATGGCAGGGGGCCGCTGGTCCTGACAGGCATTTTGAGGACTCTGTAAGAGGACAGGTCCTATCACAACACAATCAGCAGAGCCCTCTCTTCCCCACGAGGCACTGCCTCTGACCATCTGACAGACACTCACCTGCCCTGCTGTCCACGTTTCTGACAAGCGCCGTACATGGCATAGAAACGGATTAAATGTGCTCTTTGTGTTTGGACACAATCTCTTAGTGGGATTTTGGAGCAATTCCGCACTGTCCTGTTAAATCCTGCTGTTTTATTTCAGAGATGGAAAGACTGGAAATGCATTGCTCTTATCCTTTGACATTTCCCTCAAATGACATAGACGGTTACAAAATACTAGACTAGATGGTTACAAATCCTAAAGTAAAGCTGTCTAAATTTTTTACGTGCAGTTGTTAAAATGGGGATTTATACATTTTCACACATTGAAAATAATAGGAATGCACAATAATTTGCTTCTATTATACATTTGATACCGATATGGTTGCCGATATGGTATCAACCAATATATGTTTACTTATTGATGTTGTCGTTATTGTCCTGATAAGAAACTTGTCTATATTAATAATACTTGATATATTAAAGCCGATAAATAATGGATTACTTCCTTCAGCTGTGACACTTCAGATGTGCACTGACGGAATTGCTTGAAAATATGATTGGAATCACTTAAAGGAAAATACATTTAAGTGCAACATTTGGAGTGCAAGTCTGTCATACAGGCTGTATACAATTATGAAAACATTATAATTGTGTGCTTAGGACATGTTTTTTAATTGTAAGACTTTTGATTTTATAATCAGGCCCTCAAAAATAACATAAAAATTTTGATTCTGATTCATCGGCCAATATATCGGTTATCGGCTTTCAAATATAAAGATTTATTGGTTATCGATATCGGCTAAAATGTTCATATCGGTGCATCCCTGAGAATATAATAATATATAATATTCTATAGTTTTTGTGTGGCTTTTTTTTCTCACTTTATTGCACACTGAAAGTGACGAGAGAGAAGGAAGCAACGGGAGAAGAGTAGAGAGAGCCTAAGTCCCGCCCCTCTGCTTCCGGCTCATGGGACCTTATTTCGGAAAAAATATGTATGGTAGGCAATGGCGAGAGATAACTTTTTTTTTATTCTGTCTGAACTGTGCCCTGAATTACACATATGATGTTTGTCAATTTAAAAGATAATTCTGAAAGTCAAAAACGTCGCAGTTTGTCATAAAACAGAACATTTAGTTTTATGTGAAAATTTCTCAATGAACTACATCTCCCAGGAAGCGAAACAACGAGCGAGATCCACTGCTTGTGTGTGTGCAGTCTGGTACAACACACTCAGGCATGACGGCGTAAAGTAATGATTATAACGTAAGACTATTGAAACAATGACAGACATTAGCCTCAGTAAAGTTAGGTTCATTCATTGAGAGAAAATGTGCGCCTTTGGGGTTTGTAGTCTTTGTAATTACGTATTTTCACAGTCTTATACCTCAATGGTTTCACATCAAACTGCAACTTTCTTGACTTTAAAATGTATCTGTAAAAAGTGACACATCATATGTACAATTCAGGGCACAATTCAAACGAAATCAAAATATTTGTTGTCTCTCGCCATTGACTACCATACAATATTTTCCGAAAATAAGGTCCCATGGTGGTCGACCGGAAGGGGAGGGACTTAGGCTATCTATTGGGGAACAGGAGATCAGGAAGGATCTCAATCCGGGTCTCAAACCCGGGTCACCAGAGGCGTTGCTGTCCACAAGGCTATGGCTTCAACTTACTTTCTAATGGAAAATGAGACCAAAAAAAAAACTTGATTGAGAAAATTATTTTTGCAGTCTAGATTAGGGTTTGTCCTTGCTTGACTTCCGTTTCCTCATTAAAGAAGCTCAGAGAACACGGCTCTCAACACAATTCCCATCCGAAGCCTCGTGAGGGTATGCGCACGTATCTACGCTGACATACTTTTGCATGTATTAGAGAGATGAGCGGGAAAACACATCATCATGGTTCGTGGATTTGTTTTCTGTGTATGAATGACAAATGAGAATTACAGCGGATGAAGGGAGCGGGTAACGGGGGGCTCAGATGGGAGGACAGCGTGCCAATAGCAGCTGTTGCCTTGAAAAACTCTTACATAAGAGCGTCACAATAACAGCTTGTCGTGAATCAAAGGAGGGGGAACAGTTGTGCATTACTAAAGCACTAACACACCCACAGGGACCCTCGTGATCAGATGTCCCCCATCATCCCTCACTGCAGCAGAATTAGGTTGTTGGCCCTAATTTAGGGTGTTGTTGTGCTCATCCAACAGATAACCAAAGTGTTTCACAACTAACGATTATTTCGATTAATTGTCGAATTGGTTAGTCCATTAATCGGAGGAAAACATTTGTTTATTATTTTTATTATTGATTATCATTTATTTGAATCTATTATTTAAATATTTTATTATCTTTTATTATTATTTATGTTAAGGACTCGCAATTGAATTTTGAAAGCATGTTTGGTTTATATGTGGTGTATCAACAGCAATGCCGTGACAACTAGTTGTCTGTTGCCTGAAGTGAGCACTTAAGTGGGATATTATTTGCTGTCAGTCACTAATGCTAATATCTGTCAACCTCTCAGGCTGAAAAATGACAGAAAATAGCAGCATAGTGTGGTCGGAGAGAAAAACATACCACCTGTTAAGTGTTTCGGTGTAAAAATCACAATTGGTAGATTCAGAGAGTTTTGACTGAATATCTGAGTGCAAAAACAGAGCAGTGCTTGATTGAATAAATAAATAAAATCATTAGACATAATTCAATGTATAATTAAATATAATAAACAAAATAAGAAATATAGTGCAAAAATAATAGTATTGTAAAATAAGGCATTTTGTTTTTCATAATAATAGTAATACTAATGAAAAAATAGTACAATTGTAAAATTATTCTGAAAGGGCCAGATTTACTAAACAGGGCAAATTACCGTGAGAGCGCAATTGCAAGAAAGCCTAACCACAAAAACGTTTGTCAACGACCGTTTTCCTTGACTTAGATGAGGCGATTTTCCATTTTTGCTTCCTCTGGCAAACTCGACCCCACCACAACCACTACCACCAATTAAAAAAATTGAGCGATGTATTGAAGTATCACCAAAAAGCACAAGATATGTCTTTTTAAGCTATATTGTCCAGACCATCTGTTCATGCAGGTGTAATGCGATGTCCTCCTGCGTGTAGTAAAGGGCAATTTGAGAGTCACACCTGTAAATAAATGGCTGTCAATCCAAACCACCGCCTGTTTCAGCACTGTGAGAATCATTTACTCCTGACTTGAGACGTCACGCCTCAGACGCAGAAATTTCAGAACGGATTAGCATTGTGAAGTAGTCGGTTAATGTTCCGGGCGGATCACCATTTAAAATGCTTCAGAGATGAATAATAATCATCCTCCCTGCCGTGACATGCCTTGTGTGAAGCACTTGAGAAGGTTTTTGAGATGGTTGGTCTGTGAACGAGTGCTGACTCTCATGTTTGTGTCCAGATGCCGGCGCAGTATGGGCCACAGGGGATGGGTGGCTACTGTCAGCAGGGGCAGCCACCGTACTTCAGTCCTCACAACAGCAGTCCGCTGCCCCTGGCAGCCCCCCTACATGCAGCAGCGCCCTCCAACACAACAGGTACGCATTTACACTACTACATGGCTGCTAAAGGGTCCTCGTTCTCAGAAAACCCTCAAAAGTTTTATTTTGGGTTTTTGCTACATATTGTGTCTGTTTACACTTGTTGGCAGAGGCTATTTACATTAAAGGAGTAGTTCACTTTTGAAAAAACTTTTGCTGATAATTTACTCACCCCCATGTCATCCAAGATGTCCATGTCTTTCTTTCTTCAGTCGAAAAAGAAATTAAGGTTTTTGATGAAATCATTCCAGCATTTTTCTTCATATAATGCACTTCACTGGTAACCAAACGGTTCAAGGTCCAAAATATACTTTTAGTACAAACTGCAAACTTTCAAATGGCTTTAAACGAATCCTAGACGATGAATAAGGGTCTTATCAGTGACACGAACGCTCATTTAAAAAATAAATAACAAAGTTTAAGTTTTATAAGCTCAAATAGTGGCCATAAAGGGATGCACATGGTCAGAAACAATGCTTAGGTAGGCTGTGGGATTAAACGATGCCCAATTGGCACTAAGGGGCCTAAAGTGTGCCAAGAGAAACATCCCCCACACCATTACACCACCACCAGCCTGCACAGGGGTAACAAGGCATGATGGATCCACGTTCTCATTCTATTTAATATTTTAAAAATAAATACAATTAAATTAAAGGTACAATATGCAGGATTTTTGCAGTGTGAGCAGGGGTGAGGAGTCGCTAGTCAATATCTGCGTTACCCTCCAGTTTCCGCCAGGTTTGACCTCTTACTGCAATAGTTACCATGGCGACAGAGGTTGACAACTGGGTCAGTTATGCCCGTTATGCCTAGAAGGACACTTATGCTGTTGTTGTTTTGTTCAAACATTATGGATCATGTCAAGCAGACTTCGAGACAAAAAGAGGACTAAAACGAAAATCAACATCTTTAATTTGCAAATGCCGAGAGCTCCACGTCCGCGACTGAACTTCGACTTGACAGAGACGCGAGTCTTGCATGTTAATATATTAAACAGGTGAGCAAATGTTGAGCATGGTGAGCAAACTAATCAATGTTATTTTGTAGGGGTGTAACGATTTTCAAATTCGAACCGAAACCGCGATATCTGAACTTACCGATTCGAATCGCGATTCTGTCAATGCATACCGAACACGCCCCGCCCCGCCCCCTGCTACCCCGGCCTCGCCCAGCCCGGCTCAATGGACCTCATGTCTTAGTACACAACGAATTCAGTTTTGTAGTCTAACCACCATTAACACCAAATAACAAGCTTCGTGTTTTGTTACTTTCGATAATAAGCGAGGTGTGTAATCTTTCAAATTCTGTATATTTGATCACGAAATTCAAACAATAAATGGCGTTTTGGCGCTCTCTGATGTGGCGTGACAGATCGCTGTAGGATCAAGCAGCAGCGCGGCGCAGAGTAAACGCGACTCATCTCTTCCTCAGTCACAAAATGGACACCTGAAGGTATGTTGAAAGATACAGTATACTTACTGAAAGGCATCATAACTCGTGTAATCGCTCAATCAGTGTTTCAGCAGTGGAAAGACGTCAATAAAACAGCATAGCTTGTCACTAGCATTATATTTACCTCAGCAGCTGTCATTCAGTGTCCATAACTTCCTATTAATGAACTTTTGCACTAAATAAATGCACTATGTTAGCCTGTATATTATATTTTACTTAACCTGTTAATGATATCTTGATTATTTAATGTATGTTTAAAATATCTTTCATTAAAATGACAACTGTGTAAATTATTAGAGTAAAAACACAAGTTAATGTAAAAACTGCCTTATGTTCAGTTTACATGTTTTCATACAATGTGTTGTGTGTTGATTATATCTAAAAAATAAATAGCATCTGAATTTAGGTTAAAAGTCTAGGCTACAACTTTTAATGTTATAGTAATGTGCGGCTCCCTATATAGTTTAAAGCATTAGCAGATTATTTTTTAATCCTTGTGAAATGTTTAATTGTAATTGAATTAATTTATAGACAAAGACCTTTTTTTCATTAAACCACTTTAAAAAAAGAAATTTTAGCTTTCTAAACCAAATCTGAATCGAACCGAACTCGAGACGTCAAAACCGTGGGAAAACCGAACCGTCAATTTTGTGTATCGTTTCACCCCTATTATTTTGTTTCAACATGATGAAATATAGTTAGAATATGATCTGTATGTTATTCTCTAATGTTAATCTAACTTAGTCTCATATCAGCCAACTAACAACATTCAACACACTCAAATCCTGTTTAGTGTGATAGTGTAACTGTTAGAGCAAGTGAAGCAGTGCTGCGTTACCTCAAGTTTCATTCGTGTAAAACTGACCTGTGTGAGTAATATAGAACTTGTGTGTAGTTCGGTAGAATGAAATGTCCTTATTTTATTATATCCGCGTCCTTATTCTTTTTATCGCACCCTGCTTCCTACCACAATCATGTTAAAACATCTATGTATTCACTCATCCATAAAAGATCCATCAACTTGAAGAAAAGATCCATAATTTTGCTTAATGCAGAATATACGTCATTAAAATACGCCTAAGAGGTTAGCAACCCCTGGTGGTGAAACAATCTTGCATATTGTACCTTTAATGAAGAAGAAGAAGCCTGTGTTAGGCTTAACAGTTAGGTTACTTGACAGTAAAGTATGCAAAATAAATACATTAATAAAAAATGCAATTTGTTTTTCACATAATGAGAATGAGATTTTTCCAGATTAGAGTAATGAGAATTTCAATGCAGTTTATATTTTCCCCAAATCATAATACAACTATTAGCTCCACCCCATTTACACACACACACACTCTTTCTCTGTCTCTCTCTTGCGCTCTCTCTCTCTCACACACACACACACACTCAAATAGTTTGGAGAAAGCGGTAAAAGAAACTGGCCTTGAGTGGATGTCTCACGGGTGTGTGTGTAATATCAGTGAGGACAGCACTGCCATGCGCCTCATATTGCTATCACACTCTGTTTATTCCTGGACCTTAAAGGCATTATTTTCATTTTCTCTTATATGACACTGAGGCTGATTGAGAAAACGGTTTCATTTTCTTCCCTCTGTGCCGTTGCTTCCAGTGTATCTGACAGGAGAGATTGTGGGAGGACGAAAACTGCAGCAAGTGGGAGATATAGTGTCTGAGAAAGTTTTAGGATTTTCATTTTAAACAAAGAAAAGTTACTTAAAATGAGGATGAAATGTATTCTATTAACCAACCAACCATACTGCTGAATAAAGAGGCTTGCTATTGGCCGGCACATAACTTGATACAAAACTTGCCTAGGAAAACATCTTTACCACTGGTAGATGTGACTGAATGAGAACACATTTAGTGTGTATGTATTAGGATATCTCAATCCCCAAGACCTACATTTATTTGATATTACTTGAGGATCATGCACAATAGAACTGTTACAATCTTTGGGGTGTTATAAGGACGTAAAGAAAAAAAATGCAAAGGATTGTAAAATCAAGGCTTTGTTATGCAACTGTACACTTGTAGGCATTTGGGGCCAGTTGTTCCAGTTTGTGTGTAAGTTACAACTTAGTCTATTTTTGACGTAAAGGGGCACTAAATTAACTTACACACTATTAAATATTTTGAATTGTATATATTGCTTAAACTTAGTTGTAACTACGTATATTCGCTGCGTTTTTTTATGATCATTGCGGGCAAAAATCCTTGATTATGCGTCCCGTTTCTTTAAAAATGTGATGGAATATGTGGGATATTTATGCAATTTTATGCAATGAAATTGCGGAAACTTGCAAAAATTGCGAGAACTTGCAAAAACTGCGGTTTGATGAAAAATAGAAAAAGTGATTCCCCTACCACCCTGTTCTTACTAGGCTACTACCTTAGGCCCTAGTATTTACACGAGAACGCTCGCGGGTGAAAACGTAAAAATATTTTATCGGATGTGCCTTTCGTTTACACGGCGACGGTGTTTCTGAGGCTTAAAACGCAAAAGAGTGAAACCACCTTCCAGAGTGGAAATCTTAAAAACGCTCCACCGTCGCATTCCCGTGTAAAGGGTAAAACGCAAAAGTCTGCTTGACAGTGAAGGTTGTACACAGGCGCGTGCCACGTGGACTTTGTGTTGCTGTAGTATGCACTCCTAGCCACCTGGAGTGCATACTACATTGAATTTCTCAGACATTTGCGTCACCATTTGCACGCGAATTTCCCACACAAAACGCTCGTCTAAACGCAGAATGAAAAATGATGACGCAACACCACTTTTGCGTTTTCTCTTCAGAATCGTTTCTGTGTAAACATAGCCTCAATGTAAAGCATCATCTTATTACTTCCTTTGATAAGCAAGCAGACTACATCATAGAAAGTGCTGGGAATATTTAATTTCTCATCTTGTTTTATTTCAGACTGTAACGAGTGTAAATAAGGTGTGGCCCCTTTAAGAGCTGCGCGCTCCCCGCTGAACTGTCTGCAGTGTTATATTATATATGCGCCTCGAACACCCCATGCGTGTGGGTAATTTCTGTTTGATGCTACTTCTTTTATCTTATGTTGTTTATTAAGTAACGATGTGACGGTAGAATGTGTGACAGACAGTTATACGAGTTCGATTTGTGAGATGCCAATCACCTCTGAGAGTCTGTCTGGCCACTGCAATAACTTCAGCTGTGACCTATTACGTCGCGTAATTGCGTCACTTCATGAACGTTCCCATGGAAACAGGGGAAATGGATGTTCTTGTGTGAAGCAAACGCAACATTTTTCAACTTTCTGCTAAGATATGTAACTTTTTTTGCAACGAAAATGCAAGGATTATAAAATCATGCAAACCCCGAATATTTTGCATGGAAATCGGCAATTTGTGTGGCGAAAGTCACGTTTTTCTGGAGGGACTGGTATATGATCCAAATAATTACGGAAGTCTCAAATGCATACTTGCATACATTTTTCAACGTAATACTTTGTGACACACTAATTCTTATCTCACATAGTACTTCAGGATGTAGTTTAGGATATTTCGAATACTGAAATATCTGAAATGGTTGCAATACTTCTTTCTGCTAGCCTGACTTCGTCATACTCATATTCCTGTCGGAAGATGAGTCTGAAACCCCTCCGTATGGCTTTGATTATGAGGCGTGTCTTAACCAAACCAGCAAAAAAAACAACTCTGCACTCAATTGGATAGTCAGTAAACCTACAACCAATCAGAGCAATGCAGTAAGTCAGCTACTTTGCATACAGTTGTCAACTACAGAACGTAGCCTAACTTTACTTATTTTAGAAGTTAAATAACGAGTGTAGCTTCTTTTACTTACTCCTCCATGAGTGCGACCAAAGGAGAAACCACAATGGCCACAGGCTTTTCATTACGTCCCATCTTCTTCAGCGACCGTCAGAGCCAGCTGATAAGTTACACTTTTGCCGAATCATGTGGGAAGGACAGCAAAATCATCTTTCCGATCGACAAATGCCTTGATTGCAGTTCTCTGTTTGTCTATTAAAATTAATGCGCTATCGATTTATTTTACAACAGACGCGACAGCGCAATATATACATCTCAATTCTCCAGCTGCAGTCATCTCTGAGGGAAGACAGTTAGCACTCTTTGATAACGTGATGATTACGTCCTTGCAGATCACCTGTCCATCATCGTATATAGCCCGCCCTGGCAATTTGATTGGCCTGATCATTTTTGCCTGATTATAATTACTCCTCAATGGATTGAGTCCAGACCAAACTTCCCGACCAAAAAATGTTGTGGCGGAGTTTCGGGCTGGCATCCAGGCTACCTTTCTGCAGTATCGATACACTGATACAAGCTGCACGTTATTACTCTCTCTTCTCTCCGACTGCACATTCACACACCCGCCTCCTCTCACTCACACGTCTCATTCGCTCCAGTTGAATAGTGCTTGTATTACGCATAATTTCAGTCATTCCTGCGGGTTTTACACTCACACAAACAGCTACCCCATGCTTATTGTCTTATTGTCAAAATTACGTCAAAATGGCCGTTTTTCCAAGTTTTCCGATGAATACAGTCAGTTTTGTAACGTAAATAGTTGAGAGAAAAATGCATTTTGTGTAACAGTATATTGGATCTGTGCATAAACTCTTAAAGTGACAGCAGCCTAATAAACCCGCTGTCCGTCATGTCATCCAAAAAACAAAAGACCAAGAGAAAATCACTCGAAAATCAATACTATTCGAATGCTGAAGTTACTATTCGAATATTGCTTTTATATATATTTAAAAAAATATATATATATATATAAAGTAATTTTGTCTTTCTCGCGGCCTACACGCATGCGAAATGAAATGCTTTTGTTTTCGTCTAATGAACAATAACGTTTTTGAATCGGTAACACAATTGTGCACTGGTTAACAGTTGATCGTGTTGTTCGTAAAGTTTGTTCCGCTTTTTTATTGTTAATAAGAAAGCGATGTAAATGTTTAATGTAGTAATGTTAGATGTCCCTCTAGTGGACAGAACGTGTAACAACAACCACATGCTATAGTGGCATTGGCGATCCATAAGATTGTGTAATGTTGTAAATATTAATAATGGGATGAATTTGAGCATTTAATATTCAGATATTACATAAAATATGGAATGGAATTCGAATAGTATTATTGAGGAAGAAGTAACTTTAGTAACTTTAATTTTAAGCATTAATCTGTATTTGATTTTTACAATGAAAAATCCATTGTTTTATATTTGATTACTTTAATTTCTGTTCTATTTCCTTCTTGAATACTCACCTGAAAAAACGTAAAGCCATGTTTATTTAATTTGTGTCTTTGTTTTATTATTTATTTGTGCTATCATTTTTATTTCTTCCAACTATTTACTTGTCTTTTTTTAATAATTGTAGTTCTATGATTCAGTAAAGCCTTCCTGTGCTGTGTGTAAGCGATTACAACAAAATGACCCAAATTACCCAAAAATGATGAGATAATAACAAATGATCTGTATCAGTTTTCCCCCACGATATCAAAAATGGTGTTGAATATCAATATTTTTTCAAGGTATTGTATCGAATTTGATAATTCCAGTATCGTGATAACACTGATAAAATATAGTATGTAAATAAGGACACAGCATTATATTCTGAAAATGATGGTTCATCATGTTAGCTGTTAGCTTGGGAGCAAGCTTTCTTCATCATCCCCAGAGTCCTCATCCTTGGTCTGGTTAAAATCAACCGCTAAATCAAAGCGCTGGCTTTCATTAAAGCTTCTCAGAGTGGTCTCTTCATGACCCTAACCTCACGTCCTCCTCTGTTTGCCGTATATCTTCAGATAGCACCATGTGCTGGCCATGAAAGGTACATCTAGCTGACTCAGTCTCAGAGCATCTGCTGACCATACCATTAATAAAAAGTCATGTTGATTTCAGGATGAAGGCATCATGAAAACAACAATTACCGGTAGACCAGTGTAAGATTTGATTGCCTCACTATTGGCTTACTATGATATCATTGGTTAATTTTATTGTTCCCTGCCCGTATGGACTTGGTGACAATCAGCATAAAAACAATTTCTGGTTGTGAGAAAGCCATTACGTTTTAATGAAAGATTATATAAAAAAAATGTTTTTTCCATCCTCTTTACAGAAACATGCACTGATCAATCAGGCACAATACGAACCAGGGACATTTATTAAGAACGTAAATACTGTCAATTTAGGTTTCATGGCGCCTTTTAAGAGACATTATGTCCCTCACGCGCCGACTAAACATCAAAACTGTGCAGGCATGATGCAATTTCAGACAAGCCATTACAATAGGGCATTAATCACACTGAAGGGATGTTTTTCGTTTTATCTGTAGCTCAAAGAACGATCCGTTAATCATTGTGCTGAAACCGTGGAGGCACAAGGGACTCAAAAAACCATAAAGAGACGGATTTGATGTTTTCATGGACATGTTGAGTTTTACGAGTCTCAGATGCATTTGTCTTCTTACAGCGACGTTTTCATCTAGACACACCCTGTGTAAACACGTCTCGTTCAGCACGGCCCTTCGGTTGAGAGAAAACAGAAAGAAACGAAGAAATAAAATCGAGCTCTGACTCGAATCAGAACGTATTGACCTCAAAACTCTTTCCTCAGGCAATTGGAGCTACTCCATTGATGTTTTTTAAAAAATATATATTTTTAAGTCCATCAAACATCCATAAAAAGCAATAGAGGTGGTTAAAAAAAGTCAAATTAGCCACAAAAACTACATTATAAATAAACATTGTTTACTATTACTATTATCATTAAAATTGTATTTATTTTATTAAGCAAATACATCCTTCTTTAAAATATAGACCATAATATGTTAAATGAGGATAGTCAGCATGATATGAATTTTCACTCTGTATATTTTGTTAGCAAATGGTGTAGATCTTACTGTGAACAAATGCATTTTTGTTTATTTGTTTCTTTTTAAATACATTGTGATGATTAATCAGATTTGCACAGCTTGAGTTTCCAGTGAAAACATCAGACATTACATTCATAGTCATAACATTTTGGACCCTTGTAATGTTTACACCTGGGTAAGGGTAATTTTTATTAATTTCCCCTGTAGTCAATAATTATATCGCTTAACTAATCTTTTATCACCAGAATTACACATTTAAATGTTTTTTTTCTCCTAAAAAAAGGCCTTTCAGGTTTTAAAATAGCGTGAATGTGTGGAGTATCTCCACACTTTCACGCAATGGAGATCTCCATCAGATCTCCATTGGGTCATGTGATGGAGTTTTTCGGTTCCTTGCCACTATTTCCTTTGGCTTGCTCAGTTGGGGATATTCAAATTAAATGAGCCATCATACCATTGATCAGCTCTACTAAACTTCATTGTCTTTTTTCCATGAATAAACAAACATTGTTAAGTTGTCTTGATTGATACTGTGAAGCAGCTTTGATGCAATCTGTATTGTGAAAAGCGTAGGGGTGTATCGAGACGCCTATCTCAGCGAGACCGGACACGAGATTGGGTTTACGATAACAAGACGAGACAAGATTTTTGCACATTTTTCAAAAATCCTCAATGACAAAATTCATGATTGGAAAAATAGTATGCAAGTGCAGTTTGCACTCTTTTAACTTATAATTCACTAATACATGTCATTTCATGTCTACTTTGGGTATGAATGACTCTTGCGAAAAAATCAATACTTTTAAACTGGAAATCGTCAGACTCTCCATCGTTCAAAGCTTGGTTATGTGAACTGATTCATGTCATACAACTTACGTTCCTTGGAGTCCAAATCTCATCGCCAATTTCAAACTCTATGGCAGCCCTTTATGGATTTCCTCAAGTCTGAATAGTGTATAATTATTATTGTTCTCGCTGTACAATAATAGTTTTTACACTCATATGTAAGTTTGATTACACATGAGTCTCTTCAGACCTTACTGTACATTTAAGAGCTTCCAGAACTTCTGATTGAGGCTGTGTGTGACCTCCTAACTGAACTCATTGAAGTCTGAAGTGCAAACAATAAGTGCAAGTGCAACCATAATCAAAGTTAGCACACAGACTCTTTATAATGGTTTTGAAATTGCTGTTTTATTTTGCACCGGCAGTTACAGGGTTAATCCTGCGATTTTGGAAATGGTAGAGAGAAACGAGGCTGGTGTGTTTTGTCTCTTGTTGTTCTTGTGTTTCGATTATAAGTTCAGAAACAGAGCCTCCCTCATCTCTTGTCCTTAAAACATTACAGTACTCTCAATATTCGAAGCATAGCTGTCAACACTGAACATTGAAAATAACGGAGATTTCCCGATTCCATCCCCAAAATGAGGGATATTATTTTATACATGATTCTTTCCCACAAACTTTAAAAATAAAGCACTAATCTAAAGTCTTTAGAGTTCATAACTAGCCTACATGTGTGTGAGAGAGAAAGAAACAGTGTGTCAATACCATAGAGAATGTTAAAATACTCGAATATCAACTTATGAGGGAAACCGACGGGCTTTGGGGAAACGGAGAGGAGTTAGTGGTGCCTCAGAGGCCGAGTGCAGGAGATGATTGGGAGAGATCTGTGCACCCGATCAGAGCGCGCGCTGACGCAGAGTAACATCCTGGACGCGTCCGGACCGGACGAGCGTGGCAAAAATGACCAGTTGGGTGCGCAAGACCTGCAAGACAACGTTGCATGGCTGATGTGGAAAGTTTTTTTTGCCGTTTTACATTTCAAATTGGTGATCGCGCGTACTCTGTGGTGCTGAGCGTGCATTATACAAGATAAGACATTTAGCAGATGTTTAGTCTATGTTGCGCAACGAATCCTCCGCCATCGTTACGCGATCAGTAAACTGTGATTCGTGCTGCACTGATTGGATTGCAACGGCAACTCGTAATGGATGAGCAGAGTAGACTTTTACATTAGTTTATAATGGTTATTATTTATCATAAAAAACAGCAAAACAAAACAATCTCACCCCACGCCAGTCATGACGATATCGCGAGACAGCTTTTCACTCAACGGGAAATCTCGTCATGTTTTAGTCTCGCGACATCTCGCGAGATCTCGTCACACCCCTGAAGCGCTATATAAATATATTTGACTTGACTTGAATGTAACTCTACACCCAGGGGTGTAGGAGCAATTCAGAACCTGGGGGAAATTTTTTTGAAAAATAAACCATTAAATGACACTTTCTGGAGAGTTTTGTGCAAAGAAATGGAGAAATTGAGGCTTACCTGATATGTGAAAAACTGCAAGGTTACGAGCATATAGGCTACTTTGCATTGTTGTAGTATCAACATGTATTAGGGCATTTAGCATTTACAATACTGTTAATCAGTCATGTACTGATTAACTCAAATAAATGGTTGATTTGATTTCCATTAACTATAAAATACTAAAAAATAAAATCAATCTATCCCTTTTGGAAAGTTTGCTAGCTAAAAGAAGGTCTAGTAATTATATTTCAAGTTTTTCACACAGATCAAACACAAATATGCTGACTGAATAGATAGCTAGTTTATTTTGAGTAGCCAGCTAGCAGTTCTCTTGGCAGTTTGCTGATAATCCGGTGTCTGAAGTAAAATGCTCAAAACATCTCCTGAGAAAAATACCAACCAAGTCTTGGTTATTTAATTTTGGTTTAGTCTTATTTTCCTTACCTTGTCATTCAAGGCCAGGGCACTTTTGTACATTTCTGGAACTTTTGCGCGCTTCCACATCGCGTGCAACTACAGATCTCCAAGGAATATATTGATGCCAATGCGTACATTTATCCTTGTCACCCAGATGCGCATGCGGGGGTGCACGATGCCGCGATCATGGTCGACTGACAGCAGCTGAAGTTATTTATTTGAAATAATTGAATTATCTATTTAAAAGTTGCAGAATGGATTAAATGGGAGACTCCGAAATTGGCAGAGATGGGCAGGCAATGCAAAACAAAATCTTACATTGAGAAATACGTGGGGGGGACAAAACGTAGATTTTGAAATGTATAATGTGAAACGTATAATGGCTCCTACGCCCATGTCTACACCCTTGCATCATTTTATTATACGCGGTGCTATGAATATGCAAATGAGCTCCGCCTCCACTCACTCACATCAGCGCAGAGATCCACTGGTTGACGATCAGACATTGACCTGATTTGTTACAAGGTAGTTTGTGACGTCAGGAAACACCAGCAATTTTAAACCGTGGTTTTAAAGGAGAAAAACCACATAGTACCACCACAGGGGGACTTTAACATATATTAATATTTAACTTTAAAGGGCGGGTTTACTGCTCTTTGTCTTTGCATGATTGTGTTTATGGGGTGCAATATAACATGTATCCGTGGTTTTTCTTTTTTTAAAAGTCTTATTTTTCATAAATTTCACCTTTATTGTCAGTCGCGCTCTCCCCTGTCCCCTGGACGAGCGGTTGACTTCCTGAGTCTATGAAAACACTCCCTCAGAACCACGTAGCGGGCTCAGATTGGTTCGTTTGGGCCTGTGTGTTGTGATTGGCTAAACTGTCGCTCACGTTGTCCAGAAGATTAACGCCCATGACCTTTACGGGCGAAACGGGCGGGCATGTCAAATGTGGATACCATAGACGGTGGATACACGTAAATAATGATGTCGAGACTGCAGTATCACAGAGGCAGAATCAGACCGAGAAAGCCGCGATGAATCGAGTCAAGCAGAACCTCACCACACACGGCTCTTAATAAAGGTTTCTGAATGATAATTTGTTTCATGTTTTAACTTTATACACGTTTGTTTTACACAATAGCATCTGACTGGCAACGATAGCAACTGACTGGCTAACTAATGTTAAACACAGACAGCGTTTGCAGGTTTTCGTTCTTGATCAGAATCGAAAATAAAGTCATAAAGCATATATATATATATATGAAAAATACATTTACAACATTAGTACTTATACAAAATTCAGGTCCATAATGTTTGTACGCGTTTGCCGTAGACACAAAATAGCCTAACTAGTAGCCCATAAAGCCTACAAAGCCAGCACTGGCATTTGAAAAAAACAAAAAAAAAAAAAAACACAACGCTACGTCGGGAATAATACATGCAAATACATTTAAAATGATGAAGTCTTAGCCTACTTATAGATTGTGTCCAACAATTGCTGACTTTTAACTGCTGGTTTTAAAGTTGGATCTGCTTCATGATTTAGAAACAGTTTCTTGTTTACGTTAATCCAGTGTTGAACTCGTGGTAGATTCTGGAAGCTGTCTCGTAAATGCGCAGCACAGAGAGCTAGATTACGATCGTCACTTTCAGGAATATAATCAAACACAAATTGTATCCATTGTTGTCGAAGTATAGTGTCCGTGGGAAGGCCGAAACACAGAAGACCTGACAGCTGCGTGAACACAACACACTCGACGCATGCCCTTTCCTGCATATTCCGGAGGGAGGGGTTGATGCAAATGTGTGTTTTAGTGACGTACCATATTAACCATAACCCAGCTGTAGTCCAAAACGAGTCGTTTTTGTAGGCAATTTTACTTCCTGATTTTTAAAAGATGATATCTCTGCTTACACTAAACTTTCAGTGCTGCAACTTTGCAGATACTGTTCATGCACCAACAGCAACATTTTACACTATTTAAAATGAAAAAAGTGAAATCGCAGTAAACCCGCCCTTTAATAAATAAACTAATAAAGGAGTGTGTTTAACAGACACATTCATTTTTTCCGGTGGTATTGAAATCGTTATATCACGTGTAGTAAAATTCCCCAGTATTTGTATTGACAGCCCTACACAGCATGGCGAAAGTGAATTTGGAGTATTTGAGAGGAAAAGCGTGTCACTCGGGAGGTATCGCATTGTTCTGCTGTGAATATCGGAGGTGTCTCTGTCCATTATGGTAGTGGAGCAGCTGTTACAGGTTCTGAATCAGCACATGCCTGAGCGCTGATGTAATGGCCCAACTGTAAACAGCCGTCTGTGTGTGTGGCCTGGCCATGACCCAGAGTCAATACACACACACACACAGCTCCGTCTGGCTCGGGAATGCCCCCTTTCTTTTTTCCTTTTTTTTTGGCCCAGTGTTTTTTTCCCACAGTTGAATGAAGTGAGCGGAAAGGGAGTTCTGGGTAATGTTTATATACATGAGTGAATTGCGGGTAGGGCAACCTTAGTTGCCACACTTTCAAAATTCTCTCCAGTTTTCCTTTTTTGAAGTGTATTTGCTGAGGGAAGTCAAGTATCCACTTACAGAAAAGATTCTGTAATTAATTTTCTTTTTTGGCTTGATACCCACAGTGTTATTCGTATATTGCTGCAAAAAAGGGATGGTTCAGATCTATATGTTTTTTTTAATTTTCTTCTGTGGATTACAAAAGGAGATTTTTATTTGTTTATTTTTATGTTGTTGTGACATTGAATTCTGCAGTTGAAATTGACTAACACATGCCCTATCACAAATGGCACCCTAAACACTTGTGGACTTCCTACGAGTCCACAATGTAATGACTCTACAACTAAGCAACTGCATCTCTTATTTACCTTGTTTTTACACTTAGTTGGTTATAACAAAGTGATTTGTAAGTGTGGAGAGCTCATTCTGATCAAACTCTGATTCTGACTCTCTAAAACATGTCTGTTATAGGCTACAGTGCTCAATGCTGCAAAAGCACATTGTAAATAGAAACCTTTGACGCTCTTCACAGATCTCTCACACAAATACACATAGAAGCGTTTGAATCAGCGGGTACCGGGTTAACCCGATAGTGTGATAAGATTCAATTTGAAAGTATTAAAATATAAAAACATATTTAAAAAGTGTAATTAATTAGTTATTTGTTTGCAAATGAGGCGTTTGCCTAGAGATTGGCATGGTTTTACTTCAGTTAGCCTAATAGCTGGTTTGATTTGCATTGAAAGATGATCTTATGGAAAGTACCCCATGCCAATCTCTAGGCATGGTGAATGGTGTGTGATGATGCGGGGATATTTTAATTCCAAAGGCCAAGGGAACTTTATCAGGATGCATATTATCCTGGATCCATGAAATAACTGGCCTTTAAAAATAAAAATCTGCCTGACTCTATGGGAATTTAACATAGGGGGGCACTGACTTATGCACCCTGTATTTTAAGGAAAAACATTTATTTATTTATGATACATTATTCATTCACAAAGAAAATTTGTGTCCTTAAAGGTTGGAGTTTTCCTCATTTTTCTAATTAAGGCATTAAGATCAATATCCAAAAGATGATTTTTTATTCCTCTTTTTAGGCAACTTTAGCATGGGTGCCAACACTTATTCACAGCACTGTAGTAGCCTCTTTTTCCTATTTGCAGTGGAGATGAGTGGTACCCAGTGGGGTCTTCTGCTGTTGTAGCCCATCCGCCTCAAGGTTGTGTGTGTTGTGGCTTCACAAATGCTTTGCTGCATACCTCCGTAACGAGTGGTTATTTCAGTCAAAGTTGATCTTCTATCAGCTTGAATCAGTTCGGCCCATTCTCCTCTGACCTCTAGCATCAACAAGGCATTTTCGCCCACAGGACTGCCGCATACTGGATGTTTTTCCCTTTTCACACCATTCTTTGTAAATCCTAGAAATGGTTGTGCGTGAAAATCCCAGTAACTGAGCAGATTGTGAAATACTTAGACCGGCCCGTCTGGCACCAACCCTGACATGGCAGTTTGAAGCAACTGCCATGTGATTGGTTGATTAGATAATTGCATTAATGAGAAATTGAACAGGTTTACCTACTGTAATAATCCTTTTGGTGAGTGTACTTTGATAATGATGATTCTTAAACGCCAAATCAGCAAATAGAATTTCTAATGTACCATGTGACACTGAAGACTGAAGTAATGGCTGCCGACAGTGTTCAAATTTACTTATTTTAACTTTTTTGTTTTAAAGGGCGGGTTTACTGCGATTTCATTTTTTTGATTTTAAATAGTGTGTAATGTTGCTGTTGGTGCATGAACAGTATCTGCAAAGTTGCAGCGCTGAAAGTTTAGTGTAAGCAGAGATATTGTCTTTTAAAAATCAGGAAGTATAATTGCCTACAAAAACGACTCGTTTTGGACTACAGCTGGGTTATGGTACGTCACTAACCCACACATTTGCATCAACCACTCCCTCCGGAATATGCAGGAAAGGCCATGATCATATTTCAGCAGCTCCTCGTCGAGTGTGTTGTTGTTCACGCAGATGTCAGGTCTTCTGTGTTCGAACTTCCCACGGACGCTGTACTTCGACAACAATGGATACAATTTATGTTTGATTATGTTCCTGAAAGTGACGATCGTAATCTAGCTCTCTGTGCTGCGCATTTTACGGAAGACAGCTTCCAGAATCTCCACGAGTTCAAAATTCAACAAGAAACTGTTACTAAACATGAAGCAGATCCAACTTTAAAACAAGAGGCAGACACAACCGGACACAACCTGTAAGTAGGCTAAGACTTAATCATTTTAAATGTATTTGCATGTATAATTCCAGACGTAGCCTTGTGTTTTATTATTTTTAAAATGCCAGCGCTGGCTTTATAGGCTTTATGGGCTAGCAGTTATGCTATTTTGTGTCAACGACAAACGCGTACAAACATTATGGACCTGAATTTTGTATAAGTACTAATGTTGTAAACATATTTTTCATGTTAAATATGTTTTATGACGTTATTTTCGATTTGATCAAGAACGTAAACCTGCCAACGCTGTTTGAGTATAACATTAGTAGCCAGCCAGTTGCTATTGTTGCCAGTCAGATGCTATTATGTAAAACAAACGTGCATAAAGTTAAAAAATATAGCAAATTATCATTCAGAAACCTTTATTAAGAGCCGTGTGTGGTGAGGTTCTGCTTGACTCTCTTCATTCGCGGCTTTCTCGGTCTGATTCTGCCTCAAACTGATACTGCAGTCTCGACATATATTTACTTCTGGACCGGAGCTCGCGTCTCCCGTAAAGCTAATGGGCGTTAACCTTCCGGACAACGTGAGCGACAGTTTAGCCAATCACAACAACACACCAGCCCAAACGAACCAATCTGAGCCCACAACGTCATTCTGAGGGAGTGTTTTCATAGAATCAGGAAGTGAACCAATCGTTCAGGGGACAGAGGAGAGCGCGGCTGACATTAAAGGTGAAATTTATGAAAAATAACACTTAAAAAAAGAAAAACCACGGATACATGCTATATTGCACCCCATAAACACAATCATGCAAAGAAAAAAAGCAGTAAACCCCACCTTTAATGAATCCAGCCTTGGTGAGCATTTCACACCGCACAGAGAAACAGCAACAAATACAAAAAAGTTGGTCGTTGGATTTTGGACTTTGTAAAAATAAGCGTGATGTTCAAAGTGCCCCGACAGACACAGACAAACACTGATTGAACATGTTCAGTCGGGTGAAAGCAAACCCCCACAAACACCAACAGACGCCGGCAGGGTAACACACTGATCTGACACAACCCAACAAACGTGTCTGTGCGAGGTAAATTGGCCTTAAGAGGCTTCATTCAAAAACATACAAAAACGTACTTATCCCACAGATTAGAATAATTATTTAACAATTAAAGCAGTACAAATGTAAATATGATTCTAAATGTACAAAGATTGTGTCAGGAAGCGAGTTCAATATATTTCTTGCAGTTTGGTACAATCCCGTCACACAGAACTAATATCCAGTCCAGGACATTTATAGGCCAGCAAATAGTTAAATGAATTTTTTGATCCCAGTATGCAGATTGCATAATTTATGGTTGATAATCAGTGCACGGTCTGCTTTTTAGCCGTCAGACATGCCTCAGCATTTCTGCATGAACAGCCGTTCTGCTCGCGTGAATCAGAGTCTGTGGATGAAGCACAATTATGGGATCGGATGGCGTCACCATCACGCTGTCTGCACTTCCATGTGAATAAAGGCCTATTGGTGTATAGAACCACAACACAGACTCTCTGGGCTGTCTGAGCCCTTCAGTGGCTGCATGTTTCTTCTTTATTTTTACATCAGTCTTTCCCTCTTTCTCAGTTTCTGTGTTTATCTCCATAGGACACTCTGCAGGAGGGATATGGCAACAGGGTCCAGTCTGGGAAACCAAACCACGATGACATGGGCCTTACACAACAGGACCGCCCGTCCAGCCTGCCGGTGAGACATTACAGTCTAAAATTAGTCTGAGATTTTAGAGAGCGTCCCGCCCGATACGTGTTGGATAATGCCTTACTTTTTCTAGAAATGCTGTTATGAGTTCCCTATAGATGATGCTCAAGTGAATATAGTAGTTTAAGAGAGATCTTCTGGCCTTCTCAAAGTTTTTTTTCCCAGCGCTCTGGTTGTTCCACTTCTCAATTGGAAACACTTTTCCAGAACCCTCTCTTGCTGTTTCTCTTGCACCGTTTGAGCCCAAATGATCTGCATCAGTTATTCTCAACTGGTGGGTCTTGGCCAAAAATTGGTTGCAGGTCTTTTCTGATGGAAAATATGCTAAATGCAAATGATATAATGAAACTTACCATATAAAAAATAACAGTAACGCTTACTTTTATAGTACAGTACTTACAGTGTACTTACAGTGTACTTACCTAGAAAGTACTGGCTTATTTAAGGTAAGTACATGGAACAGGGGTAGGTTTACGGGGTAGGTTCAGGGTTAGTACTAGGTTATTACCCAGTAATTTTAGTTACTAAAATAAGTACATGAGTATTTACATGGGTAACTGGACTGTAAAAGGAAGCGTTACCAAAATAACTAGGCTTATCATATTTTAAAAGGGGAGAGAATACGCTTTCAATACCTTTTGTTGTTGATGGCCAACCGTGTTCACTGGATTATGAATAGTTATTATCAGATGGTTATTCAAATTTTTAAAAAGGTTTTTGTTGATTACATTTTCGATTCATAAGATGTATAATTGACATTATTTTATAAAAAACCTTTTACCTCCTATTAAAGAAATGGTTCACCCAAAAAGAAAGTTAATTATTCACCCTCATGTCATTCTTAACCTGAATGACTGTTTTCTTTGAAACATTAAATAAAGAGCTGTTAAAGTCATCATGAAATAAACATTGACACTATTTACTTTGTTAGCACTCATTACTAAGCCAAGTCACCTTTATTTAAATAGCGCTTTTTCCAATACAGATTGTTTCAAATCAGCTTTACAGTGATAAGCAGGAAAATAATCCAACTATAAAATAGTGCGAGAATAGTGTCATAGTCCAGTTTAAGTAAGTTCAGTGATGGTTAATTATTGTTGTGGTAATCTTTTACCAAAATCAGAAAATTAGCTTCCGCTCTGGAATGACGTTCCTTCTATAATGACGTCAATTTGACGAGCTTGGTTTAAATATCCATAACCGCTTCCCTTTATCAGTCAATCTGTAACATAGACTTTAAAAAAAGATGCTTGACACCCCTACACGGTTCCACCATTCCAAGCCGCCAAAGTCCTAATATGGCGATAACATCTTGCCCAGATTTGGGACCGGCTTCCACACAGTAGTGAATGAGAATTGGAGCCGAATATCCAGTTCTCGCCCTCAGTCCCACAGAAACGGTTAGTTCAAAGTAAACTGTGAGAAATAAACAGTTACGGACATGTAGAAAGTCTGTCGGTGCCTAAGTGACTACTTCCTTTAGACAAGCTGTCAACCATGATGTCACATTCCCATTTTTATAAATAACAAACTAAGATCAAACTTATTTAAAAACACACTTAAACTTAAATCAGTGTGATAGAATCAACCTAAAATGAAAGAAAACATCTTTGGAAAATATTTGAGGTGCAATTTGAAAGAGGTGCGAATATAAGAGGTGCAATTTGATTGTTTAGTTTCCATCGCATCCATTAGACTTCATGGGAGGCGGGGTTTATGACATGCCCTGGGACCAGCCACCAGGGGGCGATCAGAGACGCTTTGGCTTCACTTTTCAGCACTTGTGCGCACACCTGGTCTGCTTACGGACTCGAGATGAGGGATGGAGAGGAGGTGCGCTAAAATAAAACCCTGCCCTTTATTTACTATTCCGTCACACTTATACGGCACAACATCGAAGTAAAGTCAGTTGCAACTTCCGGTTCAAGGGGACTTTAATGTTCACGTTGCTCTTCTCCATACAGTTCAAGTTACAAAAAACATGGGAACCAGTGGAATGATATGGAACTTTACACTCGCCAAGTAGGAAACATTTGATCTTTTTCCTCAATGGAAGAGTGAGGTCATATGGGTTGGAGGAACATGAGGGTGACTAATTTCATTTTGGTAAACTATTCCTTAAAGTTGCGATCTTATCCTTCCCTCAGTGATCCGTGAAGATATCCACAAGGCTCTAATGATTTATGAGGAACTCCAAATAGCAAAAAGAATTCCAGTTATCATCCATTTCCTAAAAACAGTCATCCAGCCTTGCCGTCCTCATAAAAAGCTCTTAGTGTTTCTAGAAGACGCTGCATGGGTATTTAAACGAGTGGAGCTGCAGTCTCTGGTGCTGTCATGATAGGTTTCCCGCAGGGGTTTGATGACTGAGGTAATGTTGTTTAAAAGCCCCAGGCGGCTGCTGGTTTCATGCCGGCAGACCTATTTTTAGATGTGTCTGACACAATGGCCCAGTGAACTCTCAGCCAAGGACAAAGAGAATAACAGCACAATGAATGGCCAGTACTGCACCGCGTGTGCGTTTGAATGAATTATCTCAAAGTGTCTCTCGCACAGTAAAGGTCTACATCAGATCAGTGCTGAGAAAAGTACAAAAGGAGCACAGATTATGTAACCTGAACTACACAGGAAAATGTCAGAAAACATGGGTTTGAAAATTAGATCCCAAGACTTGAGGAGAACCTATGGATCAAGCTGTGCTCGTATTCTTCACAACCTCACCTTAAAAAGAAAGAAGTCGACTTCTGCCTTACAATAGCCGCGTTTCCACCGCAGGAACTTTCCCAAGGAACTAGGAACTTTGGGGTGGTACTCGGTGTGTTTACACCGCAGGAACCAGGGTCTAAATGAAGTTCCGGCAAAAATTTCCCCCAGAAAGTCCCTGCTGGCGAGGTAGTACTTTTTCAGAGTTCGGAACTTTCGAGGTGGGACTTGTGCGCTGAACAATGCTGATTGGTTCTTACTATGCTATTCTTTCTGCCCGATGGTTGTCGTTTGTTACCCATCCATCTCACGGTCAATGTCCGCTGATAAAAAACGTCTACTTTTATATCTTAGCATTACGAGCTTTGTGAATATGCTATGGGTGCTCTTCTCTTTTCTGCCGTTTTGTTAATTACCTCCTTCAGTAAACCAATCGCACACAAAAGTAGCACAGTTTGAAATCTCCTTCATACAAAACTCAAAACAAACGCGCAGGCTGGGAAGAGCAGTCGCATGCAGTTTAACCATGAGTTTAATGTCACTACATAATCTTCCCGCGCTTGGCCCGGTACTTTAGTACGCGGTGTAAATGCAGTAAGCAAGTGGTCTGGGGAAAAAAGGTTCCTGTGAAAAAAGTTCCTGGGACAAATAGTTCCTGGTAATTGCGGTGAAAGCGGCTAATGGTGCAAGTTTGGACTGGAACTAACTGGTTAACAATTGGAAGACGGTGAACTGCTAAACTCGACATATTGACTAACAACCCATAAATGTGAACTGATGTTTCACAGAACTGTTCTTGTTTCTGTAAAATAGAAAAATCATTGAAGAATGTTTTGAAGCTCCACTTATCAAACGGTTGAGAGAAACTTGGCCTTTGGTCTTCTCCATCCCCATGAAAACTGGTGTGATTTTTAAACATGTTTTGCTCATTGTCTTTTTCTATGAAAGCATAATGTAATCCACCTTGCTGGCATCAAAACGGCGTGAGCTTTGCACAGCGTTAATCCGCTGGCATGCGTCCTGACTGCAGAAAGTCCTTGAAAATTATTTGTGCAACATGTTTGAAGTAAGGTATGATGGTGTAAGCAGCTGACGTGGTTACATTTGCCCTTGGAGATCTGGAGCTCCTGACATCTCATATGAAGAACCCTCTGAAATGGGAAACAGCCTTTAAAATGCGTGTGAGCTACATCCATAACTCTAAGTACATCTCCCATGTCATTGTACTGTGTAGGCTGTTCAGTATGTATCTTAACTCTTTCCCCACCAGCGTTTTTTTTTTTTTTTTGCCAGCCATTTCTGATCATTTTCACATAGCCCACATAATATTTTGTTGTTTGAATATCTGAGCATGCAGTATATTTAAACAAAGAACATAGATTGCTTTTAAACAGACCAAAAAAAACAAACAAACACATTTTTGTCTAAGATTACATCCAGATTGGATTCAAAACGAATTACCAAAACACAGATTGAGTAGATTGAGTCCATCAACTCCCCCAAAGGTTGCACGGTCCTATACCTTGTCCTAGGTCGACATTTCAATCAGTAACATTACACAGTTTTGATTTATATGCTGTTTAATGCTGATGATCGTGTGATTTTACATATGTATGGAAGCTCGTTTCGCCACAGAATGAAAAATAAAAAAGGTAATTACGACTTTTATCTCACAATTATGACTTTTTTCTCACAATTGCGTATAAAGTCAGAATTGCGTGATACATAGTCGCAATGTGTGTTATAGTCAGAATTGTGAGATATAAAGTAGGAATTGCGTGATATAAAGTCAGAATTGCATGTTATAAAGTCAAGAAATTGCGATATATAAAGTCAGAATTTGCGTGATATAAAGTCGCAATTGCATGTTATAAAGTCAGAATTGCAAGATATAAAGTAAAAATTGTGAGATATAAAGTCTCAATTGCATGTTCTAAAGTTAGAAATGCTAGATATAAAGTCAGAATTGTGAGATTTAAACTATTCTGAGGCGAAAAAAGTTAGTCTTTTTCTCCTTAGAATGGGCCTGATAACTCACAATTGTGAGTTATATATTCACAATTCTGAGAAAAGATGTCAGAATTTCGACATTTAAACTCGCAATTGTGTTATGAAGTCAAAATTGCGAGATGTAAACTCGGCAATTGTGAGAAAAAAAGTCAGAATTGTGAGATAAAAAGTCGCAATTCTGTCTTTTTTTCTCAGAATTGCGACTTTATATCACACAATTCTGACTTTATAACTCTGCAATTCTGACTTTATAACATGCAACTTGTGACTTTATAACACGCAATTGTGACTATATCACGCAATTCTGTCTGTATATCTTCGCAATTGCGACTTTATTTCTCACAATTCTGACTTCAAATTTCAGTTTCAGTTTTGAGAAAAAAACTGAATCAATGGCTGTTTTGTTTTTCAATGAATCTGTGTTTTTGAATGATATGGTTGACTAAATAACTCAGTGACTCAGTCAAGTCACATATTTTGTTCTAAATCGGTGTATTTGAACAAACTGGTTGAGAGAATGATTCAAATGACTCACTTAAGTAACACTGACTGCACTAACCACTAACCCACAGCCGGTGAGCCTGTCTAGATCTGGCACAAACACAGACAAGTAGAGTGATACAAACAATGTTGTAATAAAGACTGGTTGTAATAAATTATTATTCCTGGAACTCCAAATGGTTGACCAATCAAAGGCAAGGCTTTTCACACACTGTGTAATGTCACATGACTCCTGAGTGGCTGTGAGAGTTGTCTCTTTGATAATATGCACAAACAAATGTCATGATATTGGATCTTGTCATTAGACCATGCAATGAAAATGCAGCAGTGGACTTCTTCTTGGAGATCATGCTGTCTGAATGTGTTTGTTGTCCTCAGTTTTGTTAACAGCCCAGTCCATCTCTCTCTGAGAGTTTATGAGGACTCTGCTCAAGACCCTGGTGGCTTTGTTGATTTTTATAGAAACGCAGACCCCACTGAACGAGTGACCTTGTTTGGGTGCTTCTATGCTGGTAGAGGCTCTTGATGGTTCGACCTTTCAGATGTCTGTGAGCTCAGCTGTCATTTGTCTTCTCTGTGGGGTTTTGTGTCTGGCTTTCTAACTTCTCTCTTTGTCTTTTTCACTCTTTCAGTGTCTTTATAAGGTGACTGCGCATCCTGTGCTGTCAAATTGATTTGCCGTTTCTGAGATTGTGTCTGATAATGGATTCTTTGAAAGGAGGTTGAGATATTTCATACATTGAAATCATGTCACAATTTTCTACTTCCAGAGAATTTATTAGATAGTGTGTGTGTGTTTGTACGAGAGCTAGAGAGAAAGATAGAGCTCCAATGTCAAATGAGTGTAATCAGAGAATAATGGTTTTGAATCATTGTCACCATTTCTCTTTTTTGTCTCCTATTCCTTGCCATGCAATCTGTCTTTATTCAAAAAATCTATCTGTCAGTCAGTCCGTCAGTCGTCTATTATATCTATCTATCTATCTATATCTATATTTATCTATCTATCTATCTGTATATCTGTCTGTCTATCTTAGTCTGATTGTCCGTCTTCCGTTGCTTCGCGTGCGTCGTACGTAATTCAATCCGAATTACAATCCATCCATAGTCATTCTAATCCGTACATGCGTGCTATGTAATCCGTACGTTGACTAGTAGTTTTCCGTGAACCGTCCGTCCGTAGATCTAATGCGTCCGTACGTAGACTTGAATTGACTTGATTGTTATTAAGGAGTAACAATTATCGTTGATGTTCAGTGATGCTAAATAATAAAAAAACAGAAAGAAAAGTATTTCTCCAAACAGTACATTAAATAAGCTACTTGTGAATCCTGTTGATTGTAGCTATTTTGTATGAATACCAGCAAAACTAATCTGATTATCAGTCTGTCTTTAGTTTGAAGGAAATGCATATCCTGTGAAGGAAATAAACCCTGTTTGTCCATTGACTTTTAACTGTCTGCCATCAACACACGTACCCTTTCTGTTCAGTATGATGAAGTGTGTCAGCCGCCAAGATGTGTCTACGAGAGAAGGATTTCACGTTTATAAGAGCTCATCACAGCTGGCTTATCTTTCGTGTTGGAGAGAGAGGAGGTTATAAGAACAACCTCAGTGCTGTTTATCTGTGTATCAAAGCTTCTGTCACCTGCAGTTTGCTCAACGCTCACCTCTGTGAAGGGTAAAACGCTGTTTCTTTGGCAGCCCTTGTGTAGCTGTAATCGTAAATGGCTTTGTCTCAGCAGCAGAGCTGCGTACACACACACTCACACACATTTTATTCACGTCTCCCCTGTGTCATCTTTCTAGACAAATATTACTTTGGTGTTCTGCTTTTATTCATTTTTTTTAAACCTCTTTTTACGTGCCTAGGGCATTATGGGCTGCGGGAATCTCTACAGTTTATCCCTTTTTTTACCTGATGATTTCAAAGTCTGTCTTTGCTTGCGTTCAGATCTTCAATGCACTGCAGTTGGGAAAAAACATTAGGAGGTAAAGTGCGTATGGAGCGAGAGCGAGATTGATGGCCTGGGTTTCTCTCGTGGTGGGTTTTGCGCGCTCTGCCTCGAGCCGTGGGCTTTTTCATCATCTTCCATTAAAGAGAATTTAAAATGCGCTTCCTGGCCTCTATTTATTTAATCAAGCACTTCCTTTAAAAGACGAATTAAATAAACATGCGCTGGACCTTGCAGACGTAATTAGACCCCTTTTGGTCATTCCTAGTCAATTCTTCCTCCTTTTTGCCTTTTCTGTTAAGGATGCTCCTCTCTAGCTTGTAGAACCATTGGATTACAGGTTTGTCCCTCTATTTACCATGACAGTGAAGGTGACTGAGGACTTGTGTGGCTTTTGACTTTCGAATTGTTCATTTATGTGATGGTTATTCACTCTGATGAAGTGACCAGGTGACCTAGGTTTTGTATTTTAATATTTTATATTAAAGGGCACCTATTATGGCATTTAAAATGTTCCTAATATTGTTCTGGGAGTCCCCAATAACAGTTTTACATGAATGCAATGACAAAAAAACCCTTTTGTTGTCTTATAATATGCATTTATTTTTACCTGATTTGCTCACCGACTCCCAAATGATTCGTACAACGACTCATTTTCCACCTTTTACG
Organism: Hybognathus amarus; assembly: GCA_030378365.1. Classification (NCBI taxonomy): domain Eukaryota; kingdom Metazoa; phylum Chordata; class Actinopteri; order Cypriniformes; family Leuciscidae; genus Hybognathus; species Hybognathus amarus. The sequence goes on along the minus strand of JAQIUQ010002018.1, from coordinate 100,974 downwards.
TGCCTAATCGGCGGTGATTGGTCAGATGACCCAGTCAGTTATTGTTTGTTAGCATAACGCATAAACATATTGATAAAGCACTGCAGTACTACAAGACGCTCTATTCTTTATGACAACTCCAATAACAGCGACAAACATTTCACATATTTAAAAAAAATTGACATTGGAGAACTAGAAGCTGCAGCTGAGCGTAACTTACACACACACATGCGCACACACATACTCCTTGCGCCTTCCCTCCTCATGTCCCGACGCTACAAAACCGTTCAAAACCCATAAAAGCAACAATTAATAATAATACTTACAGGTTGTGATTCGGAGGAGAAAGCTGATCCATAAACACTGGGTAAGTAAGTTGCTGAGCCCTCCTTCAGGAACAACCGCTTGCGAATCCACATTTGAATTCATTTGTTTTTTAACGTTAACGTTTGTATAATTTGAACGATTCGTAATTAAAATGATGAGAACACAATCGGGCTATACTGTTGTGGTATCGTTGCAAATGTGAACTCTAACCACCGATTCTTCACATGCTCGTCCCTGGTAAATGAAAACAAAGTGGCTGAACTATCTTTGCATTGTAGAACACAGCGTCTTTCTCGACATGATGCTATGATGAAGTATTTGAATGTGTAGACTTCAAGTTTACACTTCTGCGCGCGCAGTAACTGGGTGCGGCCAATATGTATCTACGTCACGACGAACCAGCTAATGACTCGTTTCAAAAACAATTCATTTCATAGACTCAGAGTCGACTCTCACTTTTGAAAGACAATAACTTTATATACGGTGCACTTTCAGATATAAATCTTTGCAGGATGTTTTCATTCCCTTAGCTATGTCCACACCATATGAACAGTCATTTTCAAAAATCCATGATAGGGGCTCTTTAATTTGTACTGATGTTTTGCACTGAAATTTTCACACTGATATATAAACTTGCAACAACATTGGTATTAAAGATGGGGGATGCTTATGAATGGGCACGTGCTTTTCACTTCCTCATTTGATTTTGCACTGTTTAGGGGCATGTAACTTGCGGATATCAGGGAGCCGCTATCTATATGTTGGGTATGGAAATCGCTTTTGAATTCGAGTTTGCATTTGCATTTTCTTTTTTATCCGGAAAAAAATCGATAGGGAACGCACCGGCTTCGTGTCGACGTGGCCTCAGTCAGATGCTTTCAGTTTTTAATTGTTGTTTTTAATTGTTGTGTCTGTTGTCCAACTGAATACATTTTTTTTATATCTCTAGAAAAAAGCAATACAACGGTGCCGCGGTGGGCAAGTAATGTAATCGGTGCACGGCTGTACGCAATAAACCGAAAAAATCTATTAAAACTACTAGTCTCGTCTTGTTCGCACTCAGGTAGCAACAGGATGTTATGCGTGTGCCCTTTTGGAGTCATTTCACCATGGTAACATTAACAATCACTAACCATTTCGATTTATATTAAATACATTTTGCTTCCCTCTGTGGTTGTCAGATTTATTCAAAATCCTAGCCTGCCTCAAATCACAAGGAGCAGTGGGTGGGAATTTTAATGATTGTGTTTCTTTTTGTTGTGGATTCAGTTGTTCAGCTAATGATTTTTATCCTGTTGCCTTGCTGTTGAACTACATGACTAATACATTCTACCACCAGTCGTATCGTAAATGCCCAGGATTGTTAGAAAGAGCCTTTATTTAAGGATACTTGTTGGTGTCATCAAATATTTGAGGGCTTCCTGTTTATTTATATCTCATTCTCAAGGAATAGATCCAGTGGAGGGTTTGTATAGTAAACTCACCTGGTGCTCCTTATGGATCTGTCTTGGGTGGTCCAATCACTTAATTGGTGTGCAGTTGTTGAAAATCAATCAACACCAAAGTGTCAAAGTCCCAAAAAAGCAAAAGATTCCAGGATGAAATAAGATGGAAAGATTTGATTCAATGACTCAGTGTGTGTTCTCATCCTCGGTGTGTCTTTTCCTTCATTGACCTCTTCTGTATCCTGAGCTTTTTGAGACCAGAGATACGCCTCTGAATTGGACACAGTCTAGCCAACAAATGTTTATATAAGTGTCGTAGTGGAGAATTTGAAGCGGTTAATGAGAAAAAGCTGGGAAGACAGATGAGAGAAGCTGAATATTAAGAACCATAAATAAGAGCACGAACTGAATCTGGGTTGGAAGAAAAAAAGGAAAAGGTTTGTTCCTTGTGAACGAGCTGCCTTCCATCCGAATTAAAATGTAACCTCATAAGTGACCATATTAATATGCTCTACATAGACGGCAATTTGTAATTTGTGCTTCACATGTCTCCCATCTTGAATAGATGAGTTTGACGCAGTGCATTGTTTGATTGCCGTCTCGACAAAGGAGACATGCTGTCTTACAATTTGTCCAAAAGAAGGTATCTACTTTTTTTGTATTGGGGGCATGACTGATGCCTTAAAATTCTGCCTACGTAGGCAACTCACAAGGTTTTGGGGATTCACAAAGGCTTTTGCTTTATCACTTTGGTGCTTCACGGATCTCTGCTTGGTTTGATCATTTCCACATCTTAAAGAGCAGCTCTCTTTCTGTGCTCTCTTGCTTTACCCTCTCTCGTTTAAGTCCTGCTGTCTACCCTTCATTCGTTTTTGCCTGTCCTCTTGTCACAGACAGGCTGGAAGGGGAAGGATTGTGTCTTTCCCGCAATAACACAGCTGCAGTGAGACACACACGGCCGACTCACTCTTAACCGCCATTCTGCAGCGCTCTAATTTACTGAGAGCTTGAAAGAATTGTTGTTTATCCCCGAGCCCTGCAGGCTGATCTGTATCCTGTCAATGCGGCCCCGCTCCCCCTCCATTCCGACGTTCCTCTCCTTCACTCCGTTCTCTCTTCCCGTGCTCCTTTGATTCCACTCCCTCTCTCCGTGCTCCACAACTTGTTCTCCATAATTAGAACGAGCACGTAGGGGATGGAAAATGAGGGAGGGAGAGAGGCGCCAGGGCCGTGCTGATGAGGCAGACGAGAGAGCCGTCTGATTGGCTGAGCCGTTGGCAGGGGACGTAAAGGGGGATGGGAATCTGCACCGCGATAGGCTGAAGTTGCTCTTCGGGGAGGAAGTAAAGCATAGATTGAGGCCTAACTCAGCTGTGTGTGTGCGTCTCGCACTCATTTTCTCTCTGAAGCCTCTACAGGGATCCAGGCTGCTCTCATCAACAGCTCATCAAATCAAGCACAGCCTTGCCATTGTCTACTGTGTCTCGCTCGCTCTGCAGGCGCATACATTAGTCACTGCTTGCTTGAGAGATGAAAGACGAAGCCCTTTTATGTTTTGTCGAAATCTTTTATCTGTCCTTCCATTCTCCTTCGTCGGAGATGTGCAAAACGCACATAGTTTCAAACGGCTAGTCGACCCATTTGTCTTAAATAATTCTCCGTCAGTGGTTTCAACCCCAGTCGTACTCTTTTATTCTGAGGCGTTTACGTAAGTCCTGCTTTGCGCACAAAGCTAGCTAGGTGGAGCACAATGAAATGAAACAATGTGGACTATTTTTATCTGGTCAAAAATTTTAGGGGCCACACCCTACTGCCTAAATATCAGGTAAATGATATTCTAAAACTAGTGAACCTCGGGAATTAATTATTAGTTGACCATCCCTACTTTCAACATAAATGACGAGCTGTCCCATTACAACTTGTCAATAAGGAAAGATAATCTGAAAGCTGTTTCGTGCCTTCAGGCATTCTCATCGACCATATTAACAATGCTAATTGGTTCAGTGGATCCAATTCTTTTTTAATTTGGGTTCCAAACGGTCTTGTTTTGTTAATTGATGATAAGGGAATTGTGGTCCGCTGTAGATGGATGACTCCCTGTCAACGAGAACACCGCTGAAGCTAAAATGCCAATGGAAACATGCTCCAGCTGTGACCTCCTTCAGACCGTCTGGGGAGATATAAAACCAACAGGCAATCGTTCCTTGTACGGTTGCTTGAACCCCAAACCCTAGTCGCTTTCTCAAGCCAAGACCTTGACAAGAAAGTCGTTCAGCCAGCGTGACGTTGGAGCTTTGTCTTGCTGTAGCTTTACTCTGCGGACCTCTTGACTTTTGACAGGAAATGAAAGATTAATGTCTGCTTTTAACAAAGATCGGATTTGAGTGCCACAGAGGGAAGCTCTCGAATGTTAGTGTGCACACAAAAGCCTCCTTTCGTTGTAGTATGGAGTCTCAGAGCAGCCGAGCTGGAGTGCGCCATGCAGTTGAGGTGAAGTGTGCTCGCCTCCTACATCTCTGTATTCTTTTATCCGTTTATTTCTGTGTTGCTCTGGGGCAGAATAAAATGTAGCCTCTCAGGATTATGCATGTGCTTCAGATGACTATGATACAGTACTGTCGCTAAAAATCACAGAGGCCAAAATTGGTTTGAGTTGGCCCCCTCTCCCCTGAGCCCGATGAGTGGGGTATATTATAGAGCAGTGGTTTCCAAACCCGTTCCTGAAGCGCCCCCAACAGTGCACATTTTGTATGCCTTACTTAATCAAACACTCCTTATTCAGGTCATCAGCTTGTTAGTAGACTCCAAAATCTGAAATGAGTGCGTCAGATAGAGGAGACACTGTTGGAGGGGGTTTAAAAACAGCGTTGGGAACCGCTGCACCTTAGTTGGCTCCTCTCATCACAGGGCCTGGATATAACAAAATATAAAGTAAAAACAATTTGCTCAAATCTAGAGTCATGTCTAAACTAACCATGTCATACAAATGTCTAATTATTTAGTACCTTGTTTTAAAGGGGTCATATAATGGTACATGCACTTTTACAAGTTGATTGTAACTATTTATTCCAAACCGAATAAATGAAAAAATGAAAAATTGTACTGCAATGTGTGTTGTCAGTGCCTGTACCCAACCATCATTTAATGATAAAAATCCATTTAGTGGTTTTGTTTTAATCTCCTTATATGTATTCCCCTGTCTCAAATTGAGCCGTTTCGACCGTGTGCATGTCAGCACGGTCTGCAGGCCCCTCCCGCAGTTGTTGATTGACAGCAGTGTTCCAACACAGACCCGCCCTGAGCGAGCTGTCATCATAGACTGTCAGTCCGTCATTGTTGATACACTGGAGCAGAATGTCGTCTAAGCGACTGTGTTGTTCTGTTCTTGTGTGCAATAACAAACACAGAAATCGTTCATAAATGATGTTCCTAAAACACAGAACCAGGCAGTTTTGTTTACAAAGGGAATATTCCCCACGATCAACGTCAATGCGCTCATGTTTGCGCAAATCATTTCTTCACCAGACTGCTTTATAAACAAGGATCAGTATAAAGCTGGTTTTGCTAAGAAGCTGCTCCTGAAAAAAAAAATCGGTAGGCTACCAACTATTTATGTTCCCTCTGCACCTAAAGTTTTATTATTCTTTATATTAATCCTTGCAAAATGATGGGGAAAAGTTTTCATGACCATTAGTTGTAACGTCAATCTGTCAATGAACTAACGTATACATCAGGTAACACAGCGTTTCTTATCTCACTACTCTACCCTGCCAGTGCATACAAAGATAGACTCAAAGTAACATTACGTTAACCAATCATTCAGAACGTCCTCAATCCTTAATTGTCGAACGTCTCTGCCGGCCATCATCTTGTTCCGGTGAACAGTTACTCCAGTTCAAACTGATACAGTTGCACAGATGTGTCCTCAGAGACTCGCGCTGTCATTCTCTGTCCAGAACCTTCAAGTGTTGTCAAGGAAAACTCTACGTGCGTTCACGCCTGGTTCACGCCCGCAGAACAGAGGGGTGGGGTTTATTATTTAAAGGGAAATGCACTGAAATGGCTTGCTGAAAACAAGAGCTGATTTTGACCAGGTAAAATGGTGTTTTCCTAAAATACTAATGAGAATTTTTAATAAAAGTATATTTCAAAGTTTTCATTTAGACCCTAAACATTCATAATAACTTGTACAAAAATGGCATTATATGACCCCTTAAGGTACCTTAACACACCAACATAAAGGTCTTCGCAGTGGACATTAATTTATGCCAGACTACTTTTTTCCCTTTTAAGAACTGCACTCTTTTAATGAGGCTTCCCCACATTATGATATTAGCATAGTAAACACCAGTCTCAGAAAAAAGCTACTCATTTACTCTGAAAAAACTGCAACTCATACTTAACACATGCATGTAACGTGTTTTTGATTTCAAAAATACAATTTTAAAAACCTGCCCTTTTTGAGACTGGTGTTTGGTCCAGACCAAAAAAGGAGCATCATCGTTAATCGAACCTAGGTCCACATTTAGTGTGCAGATGCGCACTTCACCAAATGAAGATCAAGTTTATTTGTCAAAACCACATCAGAGACCAAAAGAAACACAAGCTTTGCTTTATTTGTGTAAATCCCCTCAAGTTAACCCTTCGGGGTCACTGCTGTGTGACAAAATGTGTGAATCTGCTAATTCTGCTCTTCAGGCTGCACATTTTACAGAATGAAGGAGGAGCCAACTGAGCAAAGAAGCGAAATTGAATGGCAGGAGATTTACGAAGTGGACAAAGAGAGACATATATACGTTATATATATAGAGAGAAATTATTGCTAGTTTGAGTAGATTTTGAGAGTAGTTTAGGAGTGGTTTAGATAGTTTAGGAGTAGTTTAGGTACTTTAGGAGTAGTGTAGATAGTTTAGGAGTAGTTTGGGTAGTTTAGGTATACATTAGATAAACTGTTTTGAGGAGTGGCACAGATAAAAAAAACAACAACAACAACAACAAATAAACACACCTGATTTTTGTTGTAAATAATTGAATGTATTTACTTTTTGTGTGGCACTATTGAGAAACACCTCTTACTCAAGGAATGAAAGCCCTGTAATGTAGCTAGCTGTGTAATTGTACATGAAGTGTTTTGTAGTTTCTAAGCAAAAAGAAAAGAAAAAATGCCTATTGCCACACCTGCTTTTTGCTGTATATAGTTTCATTTTATCTCAATTTTACCTTTTTTTTATGTATTTGCACTATTTGGGAATCCTCATACTCTGGGAATGCAAGGCCTTAATTTTTTTTTTTTTTTTTTAAAGTGGCAAAGCTAAAATGAGAAAAAAAAGCCTATGGCTACACTCGTTTTTTTTGTAAATATTTTTTTTATATATATATATATATATATAGCTTGATTATATCTGAATTTTACCTGTATATTTTGACATTTACAACTTGTGTTTACATTTTAAACCTTTTAAAATGCTTCATTGAGCATGTTTGTGTTTTTTGTAGTAGAAAAGCTATAATATTTCTATTCAGATTTTGTGTTTTTTGTGTGATTTTGGGTCCAGTATGTTGTTACAGTACATCAAAGTGATAAACTAATTGTCTGGTCATATAGGTGGTGTTGTGCTGAAAACAATGATACCAAAAATTGGTATGGTGTAAACATTTGTTTATGTCGCAAAATTAATAAAATAAAAAAGTACTCAAAAAGGGCCAAAATACCCCAAGACTCCGAAGGGTTAATACGCATTCAATACATTAAGAAAATGTATCTGAGGAACCTGCTGTAACTGTTATTTTTAACCAGGATTAAGCAAGACTCAAACTCTCCTTATTGGGAAGCTTGTAGAAGTCATTGTGATGTATAATTTATATCATCAGGACAGTCCGCTGATGTCCATTCACACGGTCCTGCTTTTGTGTCTGTGCATGTGCAAAAAACAAAGGTCCATCCACACTCATGATCTACACAGTATTTGAAAGTTTTGCATGCTCACCCATGCGCAAGAAATGAAGCGAAACATAGAAAATGAAGTATACACTGGCTTTTAGAGCTCTTGAAACCTAGAGTATGGTTGTCTATGCAAGGCAAAACAAAGAATTTGAAGACAGATGGTCCTTCCACCTTTGATTTGGGTGAAGAATGGAGCATGTGCACCCCAGGATGTTGCTCATCAGTAGTGACTCCCATCTCTAGACTCCCGGCAATTGTTACCAGACAGCAGACGATGACCGCAGCTGGCATGATGCCATCTCCAACTGGGGAGGGTGGGTGGGTGTGATCAGAGTTTAAGAAAAAAAACGAATTTAAATCAAATTAATGCAGCTTCTCCATAAAAAACTCAATTCGGAACTCTGCAGACACCTTGTACAATTGCCAATTGCCCTTTTACACGTAGGACCCTATCTTGCACCAGGCGCAAATGACTTTGTACACCGACAAATGTATTGGTGGAAATGAACTAGGAAATGAACTTGCGCTCCCTGGCGGGTCGGCGCAAAAAGTAGGCCGTGTTTCGGCGCAAACATTCCCTGGTGCTTTTTTGCAGTTTCAGAAAACAATTCCGCCACTGACCACAAAAAACCTCAGTCTAAAGTTAGTTGCGCGTTGTTCATAATGCTATTTTAAGCACGCATGCATGGCTATAAAGTAGCGGGTGCACAACGCGCATACACTTTGATTCTCTCATCAACACAGATGCAGCAGTTTTTATTTTTGCAAATCATACATTATAACAAGGAAAAAAATATTAACACATGAATGAAATCATTGTGGTGTCCATGAAGATGGAAAAAATCTAGGCCTAAATCTAGCTTACACATTTACCCAAATTTTTCAAACCTGTTTGCCCAATAGTGGCAAGACGCATGTATATAATGACATCGGACAAATTAGTTTGTCCGTCAGAGAACCAGGAAAAATCTCCCATCCCCATTCAACATCACTTCTCTGGTCTCCTGAGCTGTGAACTACTCCTTTTGTGCGCCTGGTAAATTCGCCATAATATTAACAATTGGCCATACAACATGCGAACCTGCTCTTAAAGGATATGTTGGATGACGCTCTGATTGGTTTATTTCACATTACCGTCCCAAACCACACCTATGAATAAAAGAGCCATTTCAGACCAACCCCTTTTAAACTGCGTCGGGTGCAAGAGTCATTTATCCCGGCGGTAAAATTGCAACAGAGCCCAAGATGCTTTGCGCTTTGATGCTTTGCTTTAGAGATCTTTAAAATAGGGCCCATAGAGTTTTACTGGTAAATTAATGGTAAACTACTACAGGATCTTTTTCTTTATTTTTTTAAATTCCAGTAAATCAGTTCTGGCAATTTTCCAGTCTGAGAAGCTACAGTTACATGTGAATTAGTGTTCATTTTGTTAACAAAAACTTTGACGTAAAACCTCTATTTACGGCAATTAAGACGAGCCAACACGACATCATTACACATTAACTGTGACTGTGTCAACATGTAAAGATGAGATTTAAAAAAAAAAGATGACACTAAAATGTAGTTTCATGATGGGGGTTGCCAGATGTCAAGAGTTTAAATCCCCCAATCAGAGCTTTTGTTTTAAAAGGATACATTTTTATACTCTGAAATACTTGCAACCTGGTAAATCCCGACATGTACTGTAAGCTGGAGTTTAGCAATCTCCATTGAGATCAAACTAATCATCAAATTAATGTTTAATACAGCAAGTCTATGGTCTTTCACATTGTGCCGTTTGCAAAATCTGTGATCAAACCTTCTCCGTAATGAACTGTAAGAAATTCTCAACATTGATCCAAACAGCATTAAATCTAACGTGACTTTCAGGCAAATAGTCTCTCCAACCTTTCGCGTATTGGTTGAGCCAATGTCATAATGTCTTGACCAGTATGGCCGCTTAACCAAATGCAATTCCATTTTGAGCCACTAGAACACAAATTCAATTGAAACAATGCATTCCTATGGACCTCCTCACATCGGGTGGGAACTGTTTCCTTCACCACAGAGCTCAGTTATACAAGCTGAAACCCTGCATGTGAGAGTGGAGCTCTCAGACGTTCTGGGTGAGGAATGATGGCAGGGACGTGTTTGACAGGCCACCTGCTGAGCGAGTCTGATCCGCCATAGACGTCTCCCATCACTGCTGTCAACCGAAGCACTGGCATCAGCCATAACAGAAAGCCACTGTCACACTTCAGTGTTTAATGGGCTGTGAATGGGATCCGCACACAGTGACATGATGGTAGCAATGTTACATGCTCTATCAGACAGTTCTTTGATGCTACCACTGACAAGATGAGATATGATGAGGTGATGGGAGATCTGACATCTACTCCCTCACACAGTTCTGTCGAGTTTGGATTCCTCGTTGCAGACACAGAGCATTTCTCATTATCACGCAGTGCGGATAAAGTCATCTTTTGTTGTCCGTCCTTTGTTGTTGTTTCTATTTATTCCGTGCCCTTAAAAGGGAGGCGGCTTCATTCATTCCTCCTTCTAAACACACACACACACACAGAGGCACACACTCTTGCTTTAATGATCTGACTGTCTCGATGTGTCAACTCTTTCTATAGAAGTTCTTCAGAGTTTTAACATTATGTAATAAGAGATGCATTATGATGTTCGAACTAATTGACTCAGTTGTCCAACAAACGACTAATAAATTGAGTTTGACAAGTTTTTTTTCTCTTAAAGATATATTTTTGTGGTTTTGCCGTTTTAAGCAGCGGCGCTTTAATTGCGCGTGCCGCCGGCATGCTGTACGTTAAATGTAAGACAGTTTGCACAGTTAAAGCCTCTTGGGAAAATTTGCATCTTTAAATTGCAAAGCCCCTTTCAAGCATTTAGATATCTCCAGCCATCACATCCTGTCTTTTGTTGTTTCTTTCAGCGTCCCACCATGAGTGTTGCATTTTTAGAATGCTTAAGTAAAAAAGGTTTATTTTTTTATTTTTTATAAAGAACCTTGCATGCTGTTTCAATCTGCTGCTAGTTGTTACTGTTAGTTTAAACGCAACATCATGTATTATGCAAGCGCTTACTAGAGAACGTGCAGAATCTGGTCAGGTGATCTCAGAACCAGCCTAATTATTCATGGCTTCTTTAAAGGATAGTCCTTCCTTGTGTCGTTGATCTTCTAGATACAAATGAAGATCACATTTTGATGATCTTAATGTCCGTCCATTAGAGCCCGACCGATAAAAGATTTTGAAGGCCGATATCGATACAAATATTTGTTGGTTTTAAAATCCGATATGCCGATATATCGGATTCGAAGTTATTCTTTTTTTTCAGAAACGCGCAACAAAACATTAACAGATTTCCCTAACATTAGCTATTTGTAGTTATTTATGAGTTTTAACTAAAATAATATGATAATGCATTTTAAAAAGAAACTTTTTTCTTTTATTGTCACAACAACAGAACAGACTGATGATAGTGGCATTAGCTAGCTTTGTGGTTAGCTAGTCTAGTGATGAGCCATAATTTAGCAATGGATAACGTCATACTGCAAAGTGTAAAACATCCATTTTCAATATAACAGGCCAAGGAGAGAGGACACGTCTCATTGCTATAACTGTCACGTGCTATTAAAGAAATACTTAAGTCACATTGTCAAAAGTTAAAAGGACAGTCAGTCAACTACACTATAACAACGTTACGTAACTATTACTAACTAATTCCGCTTCACTCTCAGCTTATTTAACAGCAGCAAAACTGGACATGATAGTCACAAATTTTGTCATGCTTATTTGAGTTAAGAGAACTGATGGGGATGTTCTTTTAATTGTTATTCAAGCAATATATGTCTCGTGACCAACTCAACGAGTGTTGCCAACAGGGACAGTGTAGAGTGCCCTCTGGTGGACAAACTATACAACTCCAACACTCATGACATGTTTCAAGCGTGTTTCAGTCCGTTTTTATTTTATTTATTGTTTAAATATTTATTTATCGGCCATTATAACTGCAGATACCGATAGTCTGGAAAATGCCTAATATTGGCCGATAATATCGGCCTGCCGATATATCGGTCTGGCTTTACCCTCCATTGACACTTTGATGCTTTAAAAAGTTAATAGAGTACGATAAAGCGATCCATATGAATTGAGGAGTTTAGTCCAAATTTTATGATGATATACGGTCGCTTTATATGTTGAACAGATTGAACTGAATCTTTTATTCACATATAAATGAATTTGAAACGCTTCTTTCTGAAGCTTCGAACAGTGCGGCGTAACACAAGTATTAATTAATTAATATCAGTATTTTCATTTTTGGGTATACTATTCCTTTGAGACAATGAGGCAGTTGGTCTATTTCATTGTTTTATTGCACTTCCCAATTATGTCAGAAAGTTGATCTGGTCCAGAATGTAAAATAGAGTACGTGCAGTGTTCAGCCAGTGCTTTTGTTATGGTGTCATTAAACATGTCAAACGTTTAATTATACTGTGATGATTTGTTTAAAGTGGGTTTTTAAAGTAAACAGCAGCATGAAGCTCAACTCTTTTTCTTCGGCTTTGGTTTTGGAAGTATTTTTTCTCATTCATTTTTCCCCATAAGGATTTCAAAACAATCAATAAATACTTGATTCAAACCAACCAGCTCCAAAATTGATCACATTACAACATTTCATTGGAAACAAAGGAAGACAGAATGCACAGAGGAACTATGCACTTTGAATGAATGAACTACTTCTGTTAAAAAGAATTACCTACCATTTTCACCCTTTTTCTGCTCTTCCCACTCCTTTTTCCAGATTGGATATTCACATATCAAATATTTTATATCTATGACTGCAGACAATAAAATGAGTCTCAAAGATGAAGTATAAAGACAAAAAGGGCAACTTCACCAGTTTCTTGGTTTTATTGTCTTTGTTATTGCTGAAGAACTGATGTGTATTATTTTAGGGCTGATTATAAATCCTAAAAAAGAAAACTCCTTTTTTTAAAGCTCTTTAATTATAACCATTAATCTTCTGTAGTTATATATAAAAGTATACAATCAAAGCTATCAGATCAGTAACAATATACATTTCTATTTTTTTTCTTTTTTAGCTTACATTTTGCCAGCTAATTTTTCAGCGTACAGCTTAGCATACAGTAGTGTTAGCCAATTAGCAATTAGCACTAGCTTTAGCCTAATTTCTAAGCAAAGTGTAATTGTAACCAAACTGTTCATGACAGCATGATTCCTGTTTACATGGTAGCAGTTCTTCAAATTGATAAGATATGATTCACTTGTTGGTTGTATAATATTAGAAATTCGGCAATTATTTTTTTAATTTTTGTAAAATAAAAACATTAAATAAATGTATCACATTTTTTCCTCAAGAATATTTAAGTATTACAAACGTTTTCAACATTGTAAGAAATGTTTCTGTAGCATGTGACGTGCATGTGGAGAAATAATGCAAAAAATTCAGCTTTGCAATCATGGGAACATATTATATTAAATTTGTAATAATATTACAGTTTGTAGTGAATTGTGTCATTTCATCTGAATATCAACATTTATGAGATTACCACAAGTCAGGCGGAACTGTTTTGAGGTTAATTGGTATAATTTTGTTATCTCTGGAGTGATCTATGACATTGTATTATGTTGAATATATTTTTGGTCTAGTTATTAATGAGGCAAAAAAGTTATAGTTTTTGTTTTGAAGTAAAAAAGATCAAATTAGACCCTTGGGGTAAGATGAGTCACCCATATTGTGGACTCTTGTTACGCATTATTAATTATTAATGTGTTATTATTTTTCAAATGCAATACTTATTGTAATTATTGGGGTTATTATTCAATATTTCCATGGATTAGATACTTTGAATCTTTGCTTTCATTAAAAACCTCTAGCTTAGTTGTGTGAAATCATTCAATTTGCATTCTTAGTCTTTCTGTTATGACATAACTTCAATTAAAATATGTGTAAATAAAGTAAATATTCATATGCCGCTAATTTATATAAGTACATAGAATAATTGTATCTTTCAGATAAATCTATTTTTTCTGGGCTTCTGCTTTGTCTGTCATCGGTTATTCAATTATTCAACTAATTTGTCAAAATAAAGTTTTAAATGCAATAGTTTTAGTATTTTGCTTAAAAAAATATAATAACAATCATGTCAAAAGGAAACTAAAGTAATCTTACCGCAGTATGGGCCCATCTTACCACTCTTAACATTTAACATTTTGTGCTACAACAACTAAATTGGCAAATGTTTCTGTTTTATTTCCTATAACAACACATTGGCTGATGCATCATCAAAAATAAAACCACATAAAGAGGCATCTTCCCCCATCTTACTACTTTTTATCACTATTTTTTTTACCCAAAACTTTTGAATGGTAGTGCATCTAACACTTAATCTCTGAGCTCATGGTAGGTCTATCTTGAAAGGTTTAAACTTTATCACTAAAAATCAATTTCACTATGGAGATTTCAGAATGACCTTTTTATTTCCTGAGCCCTGCTGTGTTGCTCTGCTGGTGTGATCACACCCACTGTGGTTAAAGTCTTTGCCATTCACGCATAGGCAAGCGCCACTTTGTTTTTCTGTCTTCCAAGCACACAGAGTAACTACAGACTTCTTCCACCAGCTCTCCAGTTGTGTGAAATATGGAAGACCTTTTTTTACATCAGAAGTATAGAGCCTATCTGTGTCACAGTGATTTTTAGCATGAAGACTTATTATTGTTGCTGCTTCTGTCAGAAAGATACATATATTTTCCTCCATTTCCCTTGCGGTTGCCTAATCCACCTCCACTCCCGGCTCCATCACGCTCTCTGTGTCTGGGGAACGCTCTCGTCAAACCCAATATGTCAGCCTCTTTTCAGATTGTCAGGCATCACAACAGGGGAAAGAATTCCTCCGTCAGCGCATTGTGTGTGTGTTACTCGGTATTGCCTTACGGCCCCACTCCCTCACCGATGTGTGACTATCTATTGTCTCTTCTCATGACTGGCTGGAGCACAAAGCCCTAAAGTGCTCTAGCATCCATTTTTGGGATTTCTTCTGTGGTTTCAACATCATCAGAAGATTTCTGTGCCACTTTTTATTTTTGGAACAAAAGGAAAATAAAATCTCTTGTTTAATTGAGCCTACGCTATGCCCTGCTTACTAAGGGGCTGTTTACATGACACCATTTCTTTTTATGCATTTTAGCCGATTCATTTACACGGCAACGATGTTTTTGGGTACATGAAAGTTTTGTTTCTCGGAAACATTACAGAAAGTGTGCGGAAGGAGGACATGTATTTATCCAAGATTTTATTATCTGCGGCCCGAAAGGCTATTACAAAATTGTGGTTCAGAACAGAAAATTCCAGATCTACAGCAATGGATAAGTTTAATTCAAAGTATTTTTATCATGGAAAAATTAACCTACATTATAAGGCTTAGAGAGTCAGCATTTAACGAAAAATTGAGAAAATGGACCATGTTTCTGGCCCTAGAATCTGCATAACTGTTCTTCCCAATACAACTGTATACTTTGTTAAGTTTGTGATTCTATTGATTGGTTTTCTGGTAAACTTATGCAAAAGATGGTAGACGTAGTGTAAATGGAAGGTTTATTGAACAGTGATTCCGATGAGTATAACCAGTCTTATTCTTGTGTCAAGTGTACTAGGTACCTCCTCCTTGGCCTCCTCAAATTTTGTTCATTGTATGTTATCTATTTTATTTTTATAAATGTTTTGGTTTAGTTGGTGTTGACAAAAAATTCCAATAAAAATTGAAAGTATATATATAAAAAAAGAAAACAAAGTTTTGAAAATGGGTTTCAAAGTGCACGTTTTTGAAAACGATCTGTGTGTAAACCACAAAAACGCGAAACTCTAAATTCGATTTGGCGGGCTGTTTTGGACTCCCAAAATGAACTTTGTTTTGGCCATAATTTGTTCGAATTGAACGTCATATCAGTTCGTCCTTCGATTTAGCTTGAAGTATATTGGGGCCTTTACAGTCCACCATATTTGTCTGACAAACTGTGTGTTTGGATAGTGTAAAGGGTAATTAAACCCCTGGTCAGAGCCTGACTCCACCCACTGGCAATTTTTGAAAAATGCTGGAAAAGTGGAGGAGGGGGTGTGAACCTGAGGCTACAGTCTCTCTCTGTAGGCAAGGGGCGTGGTTAGCTGGTGCCTGCTTACATCACAGGGCACTATAACTTCCAATAGGAAAATTCAACCACAGCAATTATATATGTGTGTGTGTGTGTGTGTGTGTATATATATATATATATATATATATATATATATATATATATAATGTTTTGATGTGACCCTGGATCACAAAACCAGTCACAAGTAGCACGGTTATATTATAGATTATAGATCTTATATGCCAAAAATCATTAGGATATTAAGTAAAGATCATGTTCCATGAAGATATTTTGTAAATTTCCTACCGTAAATGTATAAAACAAATTCTCAAAGTTGATGTTTAGATTTTTTGTTTGCGCCCTCAGATTCCAGATTTTCAATAGTTATATCTCGGCCAAATACTGTCCTACTAAACCATACATCAACGGAAAGCTTGTGTATTCAGTATTTATATATATGTATGTATGTATACGTATGTAATAATATTATATTATTTTTAATTATAATTTCTTTATAAAAAAAAAACTGCCTCTTCAAAGTCCATAAATCTAGGTTTTGAATTCTGAGCTGTTTTAAAGACACCAGGCTTCAGATGGCCACGGCTGGCTCCCTAATTTTCCTCTCATAATTCCTCCATGTTTTAATTGGGTCGTATGGGGGCTGTAGTGTGAAATGATGAAGGATGAGACATTACTCAGTTTCTCCAATCAGAAGAGAGAGAGAGGGAGAGACACTGTATTCCTTTTTTTTTTTTTTTTTTTCACTGTCTTTTCTCCTCTGCTGAGATTTGGAGTGTGAGAGATGGAAAGAGAGGAACTTTGAATGGCCAATGAGCCTGAATAATTGCGTTCATCAATTAAAGAAGTCAGAGACTTAACGAATATAACTAATTATGGACATAAATCAAGCAAGCTCCAGCCTTGACTAATTTGTACAAGGTTGAAGTGATTTGACTTATACCACTAGGAGTTTTGCACAAAAAAAGCTTGCTTGTGTCTACAATGTCAAAAAATTTAAATGAGAGAAGTCACTTATGCTACAGCTTAGAATGGTTATCCTAAAAATCTTGTCATCATTTACTCCACTTTCCAAACCCAAATGACTTGCTTTCTTCTGTTAAACACAGATCAATTTTAAAGAATGTTCATGAAGCTTATTTTCACGCAGTTAAACTTAATGAATGACCAGCTCCAAAAATAACAAAGCACTATACAATAAAAGTGACTTTTGCATTGCACTTCAAGTGTTCTGAAGCCATTTCATAGTTGTTGTTTTTTTTTTTGAGAAAAAGATGGTAAGTCATTATTCACTATAAATGTTTTTCTCTACCTCATTTTTTCAAATCTCTGACTTAAACTTGTATTCAAAAGTCAAAATGTGTTTTTCAAACTAGGTTTTACTTCAGTGATGTCAGTGCCTTTTGCAGTGGCTTGGAACCAGTCCACAACATGCCATATTTAAATAGGAACATTTTCATATTGCTCTGAGATTTGAGAGTGGTGTAAAATATTTTCAATGAAAAACTACTTCCATATTACTTAAGCTGACTTGGAAATATAGTATTATGGACCAGTTATGATCTGTTTTTGGTCCTTTTTGAAGCTTAACATCCCTTGGTCACTATTATATAGTTAAAATAGAGTGTGAACATCATTTGTATGGTCATGATGGGTAAATAATTACAGGGTTTAAGATTTGGGTGGATTAACTATCCATTTACAACTGGAATTACGTCACAAACTGAGATTAAAGATATTGGCTTCATAGAGTAAATTTTTTGACGAAATGTGAGCCATCCCACTTCTTTTGAGTCATCTGGAAAAAGAATCTACGATAACACCATCAAGCTGTCTAGTGTATCTGGAAAAGCCGAGAACTTTCCAGTGGGGAAAGTAACTGCTGGAAGTAGTTGACCCACAGTCTTCATGACACTCCGTCATCAAGGCCGATGTGGTATTGCGTAAAGCTGAGACATATGTTCCTCTTCATCCTCAACTAGGTCATCACCGCTAAGCCTGCAACGTGAAGTTAGTCTTTTCTGAAAACTGTGTGAGTTTCCATCACAATCATTCATTGAACTCCATGACACTGCTCGAGCTGGAACCACAGGCTCATCTGTAGTGGAATTTAAGGCCTCATTGGAAAGTTTCGTTCCATGGTCTTTCAGCACCACTGGACTTGTACTACACGGCAAAGGGAACCAGTTTTATTTCCCACTTATTTGCCATGGTGTTTATTAGTTACAGAAAATATTCCAGTATCATTGTTGGATTTGAGACCACTGGGAATAACAATGAGTGATCATTGAGATCCGACAACCGGCCAGCTCATTGGGAGCTCGTAAAACAACCACTCTACCGAAGTTCTTTTGCTGCTATCCAGGCCAGGAGGACTTATCACCTCAGCGCTTGGAAACTAATGCCAGTTGCACTGTTGATCATGGTTATTTGCAGACATTAACTCAGAGGCATGATTGTGGTATTGGCTGCATGCAAGATCACCTGTAGGGTAAAGAACTTAGACTGGGGCCCCTATTGCCCCCTAAAGCCAGGCTCATACTGCAAGAGTTTCAGGATTTACACATCCCGAACATTCTGAGAAAAAAAATCATGTCCAGGCCACTCGATCTGTTCCAATGTTTGGTCCAGATTCTCTGGTAATGTAAGGCGTTTACAGTTCAAATCTTGAACCTCCTCATCTGCTCGCAGAAACATTGGGGCCACCCTGACAATAATGAACATGTTTGACATTAGGATTTTAAAACAGGTTGATTACGACTATGATTACATAAGTACTTCCACAATCAACATGGCTTCATGACTTTTGCGTAAACATACTTTTCGTAATGCTTTTTGCTTCATGTTTCGTTCCATGGTCTTTCGTTCCATGAAGCAGGGATGTGATTTTTCCGGATTAATACGAATTCCGAATTTCCGACCTGAAAATGTGACCTACGTGAATCATGCAGATCTGTAAAAAAAATAAAAGGGTGAGGGGGACGGGTGTCGGCTGGGTCGGCTGCCGGAGTGAAAAGGAGAGGATATGAGGACATAACTGGCTGACGTGCGTACAGATTCTTCCTTCCTTTCCAAGTATCAACAAAGACGTACTTGCGTTCAGCTTTTTCACCTGCTCAATTTCGTACCTCAGTCGCTCTCGCGCTATTGTGTTATCGTTGTCAGTTTACAAGAACATCACCGTTAGGTCCCCAGTAGGGCTGGGCGATATATCGATAAAGTTCAAATTTGCACTATGATCCTTGCTCCAAGCAAGCTGCTGACTGCTTTTGTAGTAATATGAATATCGTGCATTTTATCAGTTTTAGTTCTGACGCCTCCGTCTCAACAGCATTAGTGTACAACGCGACAAATACTCACATAAAATATTAACGCAGAGGAACGGCCAAATCAGTTCAGTGAGTTCACAAAAGTTCATTATTTGCATGTGCTTTAAAGTCTTGCCGGTTAAATGTCATTCACTGCTGATGCACCCGACACGCACATGACTAAAAGCTTGTCTCACAGCACCTGGTTGCTGGACTAAGTTATCTTTCTAGTCTTATTTCGCTAATACTCTCAAATACACACATGGTTTACAGAAGAACATTTGGTTATGTCTAAACTGAAAGCAAACCGAGAAAATTGAGAGAAATCTGCTTGTCAAATGCGCGTGTATAAGGACGCGTCGTGTACAGGTCCTTACGCGATCCCTTTTGTCCTTAAAGGGATAGTTGACTGAAAAATAAAAATTCTGCCATTTTTTATTCACTGTACTGTTGTTCCAAGCCTGTATTAATTTATTTCTTGTGCTGAACACAAAAGAAGATATTTTGAAGAATGTGGGTAACCAGACAGTTGCTGGTCCCCATTGACTTCCATAGGGAAAAATGTACTATGGAAATCAGTGGGGTACATGGACTGTTTGGTATACCCACATTAATCCAAATAAATTCAACTGAAGAAAGAAACTTATTCAGGTTTAAAACAACTTGAGAGAGTAAATTATGACAATTACAATTTTTGGGAGAACTATCTATTTAATGTTAATAAAACATAGAGGAAAAGGAAGTGCGGGATCAGGATGCGAGAGCCGATGCGGCTCGGTATATTTTCCTGCTTTTTTGTCCTTAGCCAATCACATGCCTGATGAAGCAAAGAACATACTTTTGCTTCATGACTTTTTGCGTAAAAGTGCACTTTCAAGTCAAGTGGCATGTGATCTATACGCATCTTGAGCTATCCGCGCGTATGCTGTTAAACATCTGAGTGATTCCACGCATATGCTGTTAAACGTCCAAGTGATTCCGCGCGTATGCTGTAAACGTCCGGTGATCCGCGCGTACCGGGTATGTACACGCCGTTAAATGTCCTAGCGAAACAAAGCAAAATGTAGATCTACATCTGGGAAGCGATATTTTTTTTCCTAGGATGGTAGAGGAAGACTTATAAATGTTATTAACCCCAGTGACAGGTAGCTTTAGGGACGGGGTTGGGGTAGGTCATATATTTATATATACAGTAATGTGACCTTAAGTCAATGGCGTTCATAAACACGGTGAAAAGCGATTATGCGTGTTGATAGCACGCCAAAAAATGGAAATACTAATTGGCGTGTCATACATACGCCATTTCATGAGATCAGTCTGCCACAAAAGTCAATGAGAGACAAGTTTACCAGAGGAGACGGAAGGGACCGAACTTTTGAAATGATGACCGCGAAACAACAAGCAGGTGGACAACAGAGATGGAGGAACATCTGGTCGAAATGTGCCAACAACACAATTTCCCTTTATAAAATCTCCTCACATAATGTCTACAACAAGTTGCCACGACACCATATTCATTTTGTTTACAGCCGCTTCCCCTTGAGATCACGCGAGGTGATCAAATCTGGCATGATAATCTTAAGAATATCTTTTAGTGTGTGATGTGCCACGATTTTCAAATCATCTGTGCAGGTTTGAGATTTGAAGAGGAAAAGATTCGTCTTATGACGTGTTGCAACCAGATTCAACAATTGGTTAGAGATTTAGAAACTCTTGTGGTCTGAGCCTGGGTTTAGTGGAGTATTTACAGGGTTTAGTTTGGCACAGGTTTGTAATTTTGGCAACATACACTTAGCATTAGTACAATATGTTCAGACTGACTTGGTTTTTTGTTTTACTAGAGTCTCTACAGATTCGCTGCTTTAGAACTGATGTCATTTTATCCATTCATTTGCTCACTTCCAAATGAGACATGACATCAAGTCCATTAACCAGTAATGTTTTTTGACTAATTATTGGAGTCTTGATAAGTATGAAAATGGCCTGAACTTGAACTCTCCCTTCTTCTGTTTGTGTACTTCAGGATCTATCTGGTTCTATAGATGACCTCCCCACTGGAACAGAGGCGGGTCTCAGTTCGGCCGTCAGCGCCTCCGGGTCCACCAGTAGCCAGGGCGAGCAGAGTAACCCTGCCCAGTCGCCCTTCTCGCCCCATGCCTCGCCCAGAGTCCCCAGCATGCGGAGCGGGCCCTCGCCCTCGCCCGTCGGGTCACCAGTGGGTTCCAGCCAATCACGATCTGGGCCCATATCACCTGCCAGTGGGCCAGGTAAAAGATTCTGTGTGAGATATAATTTTTTGATTTTGTTTTTTCACAAATATTTCAGGGAGAATAACTGCTGTTTGAAAAGCTCTATTTTATGTCATTTCATTTATTTGAATGCATGTTATGTTTGAACTGTATGAGATTATTCTGTATCAGGGACGTGAATTTTCAGAAATTCATTAAAATCAACAACCAATAGCTGGGTTTCAGTCACGTGATTATGATGACTCGCGAAATTCAAATGGAGGGCAGGGAGTGAAGAGGCGCAATGGACGAGATGGAGGAAAGTCCGTACTGTACTACTTTACACGCTATTACAAGAGAAAGATATAAACAAAAAATCAAACATATGTTGTACATGATCCATACGTTATGAAGAGGAGCGATTTTTCAACTGAACTGAAATATTTTCCTGCCATCGAGGCGGTAGATATCAGCAACTACCTCGTCTTGCAGACATTCTTTGACTTTACAAAGTTCGGAAACATTACTCGTTACACAAACATAGCCACTTAAGTTGTATTAACTCACCTTTGACGAAGTGATCACTACACACACGTACATTTTCCCATTCGGCTCCTCCTGACCGCAGACATAGGTTTTTACAAGCTGTTTTTAGAGGGTTTTTCGGTCAATTTCTAGCATTTCCCCCTTTATGAACAACAACTTTTGGTACACGATAAAAACTCCCCGTGGTTTGATCGATTTAAGTAACGATAAACGACGCAAAAAACAGGCATTTTGAGTTTGTTATAGTGCTTCTAAATACAGCAAATCGCTTCCTGCCCTCCATTTGCATTTCACGCCATGGCAACGCAGTGGCGTGACGTCATGTGAAAACAAGCTATTCATCGAATAATCGTTACTGTTAATATCGCAAAACTCGTGTAGAACTCCTAATATCATGGTCACATAGTAGCAACGGAACATGTATTCGTATTCGAACTGAACAGATACAAAAGATAGCCCCCCCCCCACAAAAAAAGAAAGTGTCAAATTTATTAATCGTCAATCAATATAATTAATAATGCCAATATTAATCTGTAGATTAATCTATTCTGTTTTATTTAGATTAGATTATTTAGATTTATTAGTTTGTTGCATTAAAAAAATGGAAGAAGTAGAATATTTATTAGCTATTTAAAATTAATTGATTTGAATTGTATTAATCCTTTGACGCCAGTGTGATTAGGCACGTTCAGATGAGTCACGTGATCAACTGCTAAATTCAAATGTGATTTTGTGCTTCAGCTGGTGCCAGTGTTGTAAATACAATATGTAAATAAATATTATAATATAAATATCAACTTAATTGTGAAGGGGTTAAAGGGTTACTCCACTTTTTGGGAAATCATTTTAAGGTTAATTTTACAACGAGTTAAAGGTGCCATCTTGCATATTAAATCTAATCATATTCCATTTTCCATAACAGATGGGGGCAGTATACCTCCAGAAATTGAGTTGTGCCGCGGCCGCGCGCACTCTCACATCTTCAAACAACACAAGCGAGCGCTGTTTTGCTCTGTCTTTCTCGCACATATTATTCAAATAATTTGACACGATAGCAAAAGGTTGGAAGACCGCAATTTCACGTGGAGCATTTGGAGATTTTTAGAGATCAGAGACTCAGTGAACCACATCTCAACACTAAATGATGAAGACCGTCTCATAGACACCTGTCTCAAAAACAAGCTGGTGCATTTCAACGATATGGGAAAATAAAAGCCTGGGCAATTATTTGAAGTTTATGTTATTCGTTTTGTTCATATTACACTTTTATTGTTAGTTTGAATTAATTTGATAGACAGCATTGGCTGATGTTGATCAAGCTAGCGCCATTCAGAGCTGCCAACTCTCATGATTTCACTGTGAGCACACGCAAATGACACTTAGCAAGCAGGTTAGTTAAGCTCTCAGATTCTGTCAATTTTATTACGCAATTCAAACAATAAATACCGTTTTGGCGCTTGTACATGTTACACCACAGATCCCTTGCGCACGTAAACCGATCATCTCTACTAGCTAATGGAAAAAGAACACGAACACTGTTGAAAGATACAGTATGCTACAACTACGCATACCGCCTCCTATGGCTGAAACTGGTATTACGACACCTGACGGGCCAGGGCTAGTAATTTAGCATGCTAATTTAGGTTTATATCTCAGCAGCACTATAACTTTTCAGTTTTTTATTGACATCATTGCACTTATTTCTTCTCATTCTTTTGATGTGTGTAGCCCATTTTTTGGATATTTATACCTCAATTATTCCATACGGCACCTTTAAACAGTTGAGTTTTACCGTTTTCAGATTTTCTGATATTTAGAAGAATATCAGTAACCAGACAGTTTCTGGTCCCATTGACTTTCTTCTAAATATCAGAAAATCGGCTGAATGGATTCGAAAATGGTAAAACTCAAATGTTTAACTTAATATTTTAATATTCTTTATTTTGTCAGTCATTTTGCATGTTTTCGTTTGCTGACATTGCTTAAGCCGAGTCTTTTGAAAATTATCTGCTAAAATCGCTTGAAATACAGACTAAAATTCTCTCTCTAACTATATTCTTCGAATATTCTGTTGTGTATTTTGGGGAAACTTGCTAACTTTGACATACCTATTAGCTGCAGCCATCACATGCTTCTCGTTGAACTCTTACCACTGTGAGGTAGTCGGAGGGCGAGGTGTCTGAGCTCCAGTCAGCAGTGGGTCAGCGACAGGATTCAAGCTGGCTTTAAAACAAGTCGCTCCATCATTAAAATAGTTTTGAAAGTCTTTTAGCTGTTTTGAGTCACTTACTCATTACTGCCCTGCTGTGCGCTGCATTGTTAGCCGGGCTTCTCTGATAGCGGGGCAGCGGAGGGCTTTGTGCCGCTGAAACTGCTGTTTTTCCTTTCCGTTCTGAATGTCACTAACAAGGTCCACAGGAGAGCGTTTACCCCGCTGCACACAAAACTGCCTCGTCTCTACTGGGAGCGCCATTGGCCATTAACCGCACACAAGGCTGGCCCTGACATGTGATCTGTGTGCCATTACTGGAGAATGAATATCTCCGCTTTCACACACATATGCGTTCTGTACATACAGGCACACATAGTCGCTCCCGGGAGAGAAACAATGAGCCTTAAACGCCTCCCATGGGACGTGTGGTTAGATATTCTGCCCTCAATGCTAATTTGTCTGATATTTATCGTGAAAAGGAGCTCTTTATGAGACCACTAACTGTGTTTGTGGTTTTATGTATGTGCACTGCAAAAATATATGTCTTGATCAGTATTTTTGTCTTGCTTCCCAGTAAAATATCCAAAGTTTATCATTTTTTACATTTGTTTTAGACAATAACTCAAAGAAAATGTACATTTATTTAATTGTGTATATATGATAATAAAAAAAACATTAGAAACAGTTTCTTGAAAATCTGAAAACAATGTTTAAAGTGACTTTATCTTGTTTTGATAATTTGATATTTTATTCTTAAACTAGACAAAAATGTGTGTAATGTGTGCACAGTAAAAGACTTTGGGTTTACGCACACATGTACATTTCCCGCCCCCACACACAGGTACACAGATGGCCCCTCAGACCCCGGGAACGTCCCAGACGTGGGCTCCCATTCCTCTCACAGTCAGTCGCCCATGTCTCAGGAGAGAGGTGAGTTGATTTCCCGCTATAACATTGTGGCTCACTCTGACTCTACTTACAACGATCAAGAAAAGGGGATTTTTTTTGTATATTAACACCTGCTATATATTGTTTCCTCCTCCATGGATTTGAGCAGCTATCAGAGAGCTGGTGCTTTGATTTAGAGCTCAAGTATGAACATTTGTTTGTTCGGAGCTGTAAGCAATAGCTATTATTGTAGTGCAGTTGTTTTCACCTATGCAAGTGAGATCACAATTACACACAGCAGAAGGTCAACATGAATTCAGTTGACCTAATTTATACTTTGTATAAAAACACTGTCCCATCTTATTGTGAGCAATTTACCTTTTATTCTAAAGAAAATCCTTGTAAACTTGTGATGGCAAATTAAGATTTTGACCTGTGTTCCTGTCCAGGTCAGATGAGTGGGTGCTGGCAGTGTTTCAGGGAGGGCATTAGTCATCCACAACACACATTCAGATCTGCTTTCAGTCTTATATTGAATGTGCGCTCATAACGATCCAGTCAGTTCTCTTTCAAATGTTACTTGTTCGTTATTTAGTTTCGCTTAGATATATGACAAATTGCAGAAATAAAATGGTTTGCCAAATACCCTTTAAATATATATAACAAAAAACAAAACATTGACTGATTACTGATCAGACATTTTGGTAGACGTTAAAAACCCCAGCTTTAATCCAAATTCCCTTTCACGGTTTACGCTTTTCTCTGACTATACAAAGGCAAATACATTAAAGGGGTCATGAACTGGCTTTTTAAATTTTATACATTGTTGTCTGAGGTTTTTCATTCAAAAACATCAAAATTAATAAGTTAAAGGCTATTTTCTACCCTAGTTTTGAGCCTAGCTGAAAAATGGGCGTCTTGCACTGAAGGCTTGGAAGTAAACGCCCACTGCTGTGAGTGGAGAACAGTTTTGCATATTATAATGAGTTTCAACTCACCCGTCGATGCACTTGGGGGAAATTGTTTTGAAAACGTCCAATGTTGTAAAATGGCAACCGGAATGATTCGCCCGCACATGTTCGACCCAGACTCCGTGTGTTGCACAATTCCTGTCAGATCCAATATAGACGGCACAGCACCGTTCTTTACTCCTAATCGGTCTGCAAATCCAGTCTTGTTTACAAAACAATCCTCAGCCTGAAATGAAACGAACAGACGGACAATGTTTTACCTCATCAGCTGGAACGTCATTGGTAGCTCGATCCGGTTTGTCATCACGAGGTAGGCCTATGTTATTTAGCTATGCGTGTAATGCGCGAGATCGGTGGGCGGGGCTAAACCGGCCGCGTTGAAGCAGGTGTCGATCTTCTTCTGCGGGGTGGTGTTTTATCCTCTTTGACGTCATAGTTCCCGAGTCGTTTGCTTGAGCCTGGTGTCAATAAAAACTTTTATTGGACGTTTTCAGTTCTGAAACTTACAGGATATTCTTATAATATGATGACCTCTTAGATGTCAAAAGCTCAAGGAAAATTTGATTTCTCGGTACATCACCCTTTAAAAACAAAAAAAAGTTAAATATGAATACGATTACAAGCTGTTGTTGACTTATAATTTACAAGGCCGTCTCAGTAAACAGTTTTGTTGTTGTTAACTATTATAAATGAATAATCTTTTCCGGTTTTAATTTTCAGGATTCGCACCTAACATGCAGCGCAATGCACCTGGTCCCCAGTTTGGAGGCCAGCAGGCTGGACCTTCTATGTCCCCACACTCCTGTCCCACTGGCCCTATGCAGCATAATGTGGGCTCTTATCAGCTGGGCTCCTCTTATGGGCCCCAGAGTGGGCAGTATGGCCCTTCTGGTAACACACACTCACATTCCCAGTTCTTCTGCATGCAAACATTTGAAATTTTTGTTTAGGTGAGGATTTCTTCTTTCAATTGTCTGGTGTGAATATCCTTTAAAATGGTCCATTGATCTTGTGCACTATATTACAAGTCTTCGATAGCTTAATGTGATAAATTGTATGCAAAAAAAAAATGCAAAAAAATTGTATTCACATACAAATGTAATTTTTATCATCACTTCAACATCATGCATTCATACATTCACACATAACGATAAGACATGCGAGAGCCAATGTTGTTATACACTACATCATCGACGACAAGCCTAGTGGAATAGCTTAAGGCACCACAGATAAATATATGAAGCTTCTTTTGTGTTCCATAGAAGAAAGAATGTAATCTGGGTTTG
Source organism: Hybognathus amarus (assembly GCA_030378365.1). Lineage (NCBI taxonomy): Eukaryota > Metazoa > Chordata > Actinopteri > Cypriniformes > Leuciscidae > Hybognathus > Hybognathus amarus. The sequence continues at coordinate 73,669 of JAQIUQ010002018.1, read as the reverse complement.
CAAAGACATGTGAGTGAGTAAATTACAGAATGACATTTTTTGGGTGAAATAATAGTTGTGGTTTCACAAACAGGGCTTAGATTAAGCCAGGGTTTGGCCTTAATTTAATTAGGACATTTAAGTAGCTTTTATAAACATGCCTTAGAAAAAACATTACTGGTTAAATGTGAAGATAAAACAATGACATATTTTAAGATATGTCAGTGCAAGTTGCTTTCAGTTAAAACAACTCAAATGTGCATTTTAGTCTGGGACCAGGCTTTAAGCCTTTGTCTGTGAAAACGGGGGAAAGTGTCTGTTGTTGTTTCAGCCTTGTGCATCTGTGAAAGAGACCCCATTAACAGGGCTCAGCAGTAATTCATCATGAATGTTATGGTGTGCAGATGTAATAAATGAATAGCTGCTAAGCATGCCTTTATAATGTCATGGCCTCCACTCGGCCTGATTGATAGTCCCTGTTGTCCTGTACTCTAATTCAAATGACTGACAGCCAGCTCAAGACAACAGGAGTGCAACGTGCTGCCGCTGTTGCAGGCCTGACACTGACTCGAGCTACAGCTGCAGTCGACCGCAGAATTGTTTACACAGATTGATGGGATCCATGAAAAGATGCCTCAGTCAATTCATAGTTTGGAAGAACATAAAATGAAGCATTTTATTGTTTCCTGAAGTCTACTTCTAATGCAAACATTAATAATTTTGTGGGGTTTTTTAAAACCACTTTCCTCTCTCTCTCTCTCTCTCTCTCTCTCTCTCTCTCTCGCTTACCCTTAGACTTGTTTAATACATCTTGTTTTACATTGATTCATTTTGGCGCCTATATTAACCGGCAGCGGGGCTTGCACTGCGTTCATCAGTAGCCTGGTGCTGCTTAACAGGAGTAGCACTGCATGCAAGAGTTTCGAGTGCTATCGTATGCCTAATTTTGTTGTGCATTACAACCTGAACTCAGGCTTGGTGGAAATGTCCTTATAACCCAGGGGCATAGTGGCTCAATGGATAGTGCTGAGGCCACAGCATGAAGGTCCTTGGTTTCGAAGTTCTGGCTAGAGCCGGAAGGCAATCCAAAGACAAGTGGTGAATGAGAGGTGATTCTAAGGCTATGTTCACACTCTCGAGTCCAAATTGATTGTTTGTGTATCCAATTGGATTCTGATTTAAAATGACTGAATACGCCAAATACAACAACAACTGCAACATGGAGGGGTTTGTAAGAGAGATGTTCAATCTAGTACTTTCTGTAAACTCAAGTAACTTGGCAATAGAGTGGCAGTGGCTCAGTAGTTCATGTAGGTTGTCTACAAACCAGAAGGTTGGTGGTTCAATCCCCAGTTGCATCTGACCAAGTGTCAGAGGTGTCCATGAGCAAGACACCTAACCCCAGCTGCTCCCGACTAGCTGGATGGTGCCTTGCATGGCTGACACCACCGTCGGTGTGTGAATGGGTGAATGTGAGGCAAATGTAAAGCGCTTTGGTGGCCATTGGGTCTATGAAAGCGCTATATAAATGCAGTCCATTACCATTTTACCATATTTTAAATATCGCGATTTTGACTCCTAAAATCTTGTTGTGTCGTGAACAAGACATATGTCAGACTACACGTTGCTTCCTGACCAGTCATCGCATGCCGTTTTTAATGTCGAGAAGGCGAAACTAGTAGCGAGTGACTTCCGGAAACGAATGTAACGAATGAGTGTTGTATTGGCTGTCCTGTGTTTAGAAAAAAGTAACGTAAAGTAAAAAGTAAAAGTAAAAAAAAAAATGACAATGGACACGTTCCTGGATTGCTTGAAGAGGACAGTATGGGTTGTCAATCCTCCAAAGAGAACTCGCCATTTGTGAAAGTTGTGTACGGAAAAGCTTCTGTGCTCCTATTGGTCAACCTCATAAATGTCACGGAACCGTCGTGGGCGAACCGTTAAAAAAATCAAACATGCTAGTCTTTTTCTCGTGATGTCGTGAAGCATCGCAGACGCGGACGTAGGTTGTCGTCCACTATGACAGAACGATACGAGATGATACGATTGAATATTGCGTCCGACGCCGATTGTCGATTACGAATCCCACGACACCCTACATCAAACGAATCGTGCCAAAATTGGGCTAAAAATTGTGTTGAACCAGGCATAAGTTGTCCATAGGTGTGAAAGCATGTGTGTAAGAACTGTGATGAACTGGCCATCTGTCCTGGGTGTTACCCTGCTTAAGACCCCAGACACTGGAGTTCAGCATCCCCACAACCTCAATAGGACAAGCAATTTGGAAAATGATTGGATAGATACATGTAAACCCCCACCTTATTTGAATTATTTTTCATAATAATAAAGTTTTAGCTCCTGTACCTTTAAGACTACTAAATGTTAATTACCTTTATAAGTGACTAACCTGTTCACATGGGAAACTTGCCTATGTAAGTCACACTTACATTCATCAGGGACTCTCATTTTGCTGAATAGTGTGTTGATGTGTAAGACAACGTCTCACTAACCATACCAAAACAACTAGATTTTGGTCAGGGTTGTCTCACCTACAAACCGTATTGTCTGAACAATTGTCGGGAGGTCTGTCTCTCGAAGTGGCAAGGCCACGTTCGGTTCTCAAAGCGGACAGGCTGTACTATATATTGTTGCTTCTTCAGAGGCTCACTTGGTCACTGCCATGGCCAAGTGGTCACCCCACCAGACCTGAACGAATCAGTTATTCGATCTGAAACAGAAGCTGATTTCTAGTCAGTAAGTCCATTAACTCGGCAGGGAGTTGAGTCACTGCGGCTGTTAAGCTCCCTGCTGAGAGCCGATTCTCCATCAACTATGCAAATGAGGATTATGATTGAAGATCTGCTGAAAAATCAGCTGGTGTAAACATTGGCGGCCATACAGTGCATTCAGAAAGTATTCAGGACTCCTTCATTTCCATCACAACATTCTACAATCCATACTACCATAATGGCAGGGCTAATCCAGAGTGTGTGATAACTGAACATTTGTTACAAAGAATAACCTGACATATCACATTGTATTCATTGCAGAGTATTCAGACCATTTACACATTATTTAAGTTGAAGCACCTTTGGCATGCACTACAGCCTAAGACAAGCTTCTGCTCATTCTTCCCTGGAGATCCTCTTAAGTGCTCTTTAAGTTGGATGGGGAACATTCACAATCCGGGATCTGGCTGGGCCAGACATTCAGGAGCCTCGTCCACACGGAAGCCAGAGCTTCCCCTATCCGAATATTTTTTCCTCGTTCTAAAACAAAAAGTCCGTAAAGCACGGCGGTGTCTGACGAAAAATATCTGCGTCCACACAAAACCACTGAAACCGAACTGAAAACGATGTAGTAGACATCCCAGACCAGTATGCGGCGCTGCAATTCTGCCGTAGATTTTCCACTCGAAAATACGAGAGGGAGACTTAGAGCATGCGCATAAAACCTTGCGCGCTGTAGGCAGTAAAATGAGAGGCTATGAAATGTCTATACACAGTTGCTTGTTCTCTTTTACCAGAGAAACTATATTGAAACAACCATCAAAATTGCCCTGGTTACAAAGAAATAGGGAGTCCAGGATATATTCGATTAAGTTCAGCGGACTGGGAGCTTTGCCACAAAGACCGGACGGAAGTTAACGGATGTGTCAGATGTGTAGACATTTTAATTCGTTATTAATAAACTAATGTTTTTCTGTGTCATTCTCACTTGAGAAAGAGGAAGTTGATGATGCTGACTCGCCACTTCAGCAGTGTTGTGGAACGCGCCTATGGAGTGACGTAGGCTAATGCACTTCATACGGATTAGGCGTATAAGAGAGAGTAGCCTATCTGTTTCTGTTCGTTTTTAATGGTTGTTTGTCGATGTTGTTTAAACGTTAGCCATTTCAAGATTTCTATAGCCTATATTTCTGAGTTTTCGGTTCATTTATGAGACGAGCTCCAGTTCACGAGCAATGAAAGTTATTTGCGCCGGGGCGTCCACGTCCTTATTATGGCTATTGTCTGCTATATATTTGCTTCTTATTTATTAAATCCAGGTAACTGGTTGATGAAAACATTTATTAACATAAAGATAAAATCTGTTAAAAAATACGAATTAGCTTCAAAGAAGGGCTTTATACAAAACAAAACTTAATGTGGTCAAAATTAGGTCTCCTAACCTATTGCGCATGTGCGCGGTTCACTTTTCATAATCAACATAGATTCAATAAAAGAATAACATATTTAAACATAAATATTAAACGGAATACATTCTTTAATGGATATAACACGTAGGCTAGCCTACGCCTAACCTACAGAGAAATGTTATGATGATAGATGAAAATTAGGGGTGCGTTTTCGAATAGCCAAAATAATCAAATAATTTCCATCGAATTGCTCGATATTATTTTTGCTTTAAATCCCCATCCCTATAAAATACTAAATGTCTTTTACCAGACAACAGACAAGCAGCATACGAAAGAAAGTATAGGCTTAAAAACATTAACATTGATAATAATAAATAAAGGAATACAAGAGGCTCAGAAGTTTCTGCCACATTATATTATATTATTATTATACAAGCAGTTCGGCAGTTGTTGTTGTCTGACAAGTCGACACGTGGGGTGATGACAGCATCGTTTCACAAAATATATGGATTGGCCGTACACACGAAAACGGCAAGGGTGTCGCTTTCAGATTTATCCACCTTGGAACCCGGTTTTCAAAAAATAGCAGTTTCACTCTCTCAAAACGCCGGATCCGTGTGGGACGAAACGCCAATACGTATAAAAATGTATATGGATCCAGCGAAATGCGTCTTTGTGTGGACGGGGCCTTACGAGTTGCCCCTAAGCCACTCCTGCATGTCTTGGCTGTGTGTATAGGTTCTTTGCTGGAAGGTGAACCTTTGACTCATCTGTGCTCTTAAGGACTCTTAAAGATATCTTTGTATTTTGTTGTGTTCAGCTGCTTTCCTTTTACACTGAACATTCCCCAGTCCCTGCCATTCATGAACACCCTCTTTAGCATGATGCTACAACCACTGTGGTTTGAATGGTTTTGCCAAGGTTATGAGTGGTGCCTGGTTTCCTCCAGACATGACGCTTGTATACTGAGATTCATCAGACCAGATAATCTTGTTTCCGCACAGTCTTTTAGATGTCCTTTTTGCAAATTCCAAGCATGGATACATGGGTTTTGCACTGGGGACATGCTTTGGTGTGGTCACCCTGGCATAAAGCCCATATTGGTGTAGTGTTGTAGTGATGGTTGTCGTCTTTCTCCCGCCTCCATGCATGATCTCTGGAGCTTAACCAGAGTGACCATCAGTTTCTTGGTCACCAAGGCCCTTCTCTCAAGGCCAAGGCCCTTCTCTCGCAGTTTGGCTTGGCAGCAAGCTCTTGAAGAGATCTAAACCTTTCCCTTTTAAGAGCTATGGAGGCCACTGTGCTTGTGCGAACCCAATAATGCCGCAGAATTATTTGTAGCCTCCCCCAGATCTGTGCCTCGAACACTGTGCCCAGACACATCTGTCTGTACATTTGACTTCATGGCTTGGTTTTATTTTGATATTTTCAGCTGTTAGACCTTATACCTTATATGATCATGTCCCATCAAATCAAAGCGTAAATACATCCTCAGAGATGATCTTGGAGAAATGGGATGTACCTAAGGTAAACCCAAGGTATTGATTTGAAAATTGTAAATTAAAAGCATTTTAGCATAAGGCTGGGCTTATGAATTTTAAAGTGTAGTTGATCTGCAGAGATTCAAACAAGCGAGGGAAAATCCCCCTTTCCATTATACATTCCCTTAAAACAGTGAATTGTCTTTGACTCGAAGGTTAGTAGTTGATGTGAACTGAGTTGAAGGCAGGGAAAGATAGAAGCCTTTCGAGTCCTGTTGTGTCAGAACAAGCTTTGTCATTTTGTTTAGCTGAATTACAGAAACACAGGTCTTTAAAACAAGGTGAGATGCACATCTTTTCAGCTTACAGTAGGCTTCAAACAGGGTTCCCATGTCCCAAACCCTCTGTCATCTATGCATCGCTCACAGCACTGTCAGAAGGGCATCCGCCTGTATCCTTCACATTCATGGCATCTTTCCCTCTTTTCACCCTGAGGGAATGTTGAGATTAACAGGGCTGGAGGAAAGTCACCACAGAGTGTCTGACAGCAGTTCGGCATTTCTGTGTAATTGGCATTGCGCCAGGTCCACTTCTACATCCTTGCAGACTGGAGTGTCCGTCCTCCCCACCGTGAGAGGAGCTTGTTAAGGGTCTCAGTGTAACTACAGAATAGGGCAAAAAGCCAGTATCCCCTTCCTTTTCCTCTCAACCTGCTTAATGTGATTTTGGAATACATTTTTAGTTCTCTTTTTTTTACACTGGGAAAGTGGAAAACATGCCAAGACTCTCTGATTTCCACAGGGAACTCTTGAAACCTGAATGAGCCAGAGATCTCAACGTTTCAACAGCTTGAGAAATGGAAATCCCAGTTCTAATTGTGACTGAAACGCTGCTTGGCAAGCTCCTCCTGCCAAGCAGCGATCTGGCACGATTGCAAATTTATGCCCATTATGCACATCAGCATATTAGACGGAACTCCACGTGGTGGACATGATGTCTCGTCCCTGAAAAACTTGACAAGAGAAACTTGGCGTCCAGTGGGTGTCAGGCTGAATGTCCTCAGACTGTTGATCTTGAAACATGTCATGAGGAGACATACTTTATTAACAACGGGCTCTCTGATGGCTTGCTGGGGCTTTGGTCCCACACTAGTTGAAAGTGAAGAATGTCAATTTGGCTGAAATGTGTCCAGCATTCACTAGCTTCCAACACTCTCCCACAAAGATTTGATAATTTGACTGTCTGAGTAGGAACAGAGAAAGAACAGAATGATTTGGACTTCAAAGAGAAGAGATCAAAATAGACCCAAAAAATCAGTTATTTATTTGTCCTCACATCATTCCAAACCTGTTTAATTTCATGAATATACATTACATTGTGAATCACTTTCCCATTTAATAAAGCTCCCAAGTGTGTCAGTAAAAAACTACATAGGGCTCACTTAATTGTTCCGAATCAGGTTTGGTAAAAAGCAACCTGATATTTAAGCAATTTTGATGTTAAAAGTGTGGCTTCCATCCATGTTCCCATGTTGGAATCCAGTGCTTTAAAGAAAAAGAAAAAAGTCCAACAAAATTATAGCCATTCATTAGGGATCCAAACTTCGAAATTGACCAAAACCAGATTGATAACATTACTGAAGCATATTGTGAATACTGTTTCTAGGTTGTCTGTAAGAATACGAGAAGGGAATGGTAACTGTAAAATCAGCACAGCAATAGCACTCAGTTTGGATTGTTTAGAAACAATTCTTTTGGATTTAACAATTCTTAACAATTCAAAACAAGCAATTCTTTTGGATTTAAAAAACACGTAGAGGAAGCGATATGGAACGTTATCAACAGACTGCAGCGCTCTACGTGTTTTGCTAACTCTTAAAATGTTCATGCATTGCATTTTTTAGGGCTGTGCAAAAGTTAATTGCGATTAATCACATCCAAAATAAAAGTCTGTGCTTACTTATTATATTTGTGTGTGCTGTATATAATTATTTTGTATATATAAATACCTATGCATGCATGTATATATTTAAGAATTATTTGTGCTTAAATTCTGTGTATATATATATATATATATATATATATATATATATATATATATATATATATATACATAATCTATATTATATAAATATAAATATTAGGGCTGTGCAAAGTTAATTGCAATTAATCGCATCCAAAATAAAAGTCTGTGCTTACATAATATATTTGTGTGTGCTGTATATAATTATTTTGTATATATAAATACCTATGCCTGCATGTATATATTTAAGAATTATTTGCACTTAAATTCTGTATATATATATATATATATATATATATATAAATACATAATCTATATTATATAAATATAAATATTGTATATATGAAGAACACATTTCTTAAATATATACATGCATGTGTGTGTATTTATATATACAAAAATAATTATATACAGGACACACAAATATATTATGTAAACACAGACTTTTATTTTGGATGCGATTAATCGCAATTAACTTTTGCACAGCCCTAATCAATATTTTAAACATGAATGACACATTTTCTTAAGTATATCCATGCATGTGTGTGTATTTAAATACAAAATAATTGTATACAGCACACACAAATATTTTATGTAAACACAGACTTTTATTTTGGATGCGATTAATCGCAATTAATTTTTGCACAGCCCTAATTGTTTTATTTTTATGATATTTCCTGAGATGTACTTAATGGTATTAGGACTTTTACATAAAAACTGTCTGGTTTATCTCCAGGTAACTACCCACGGCCTCCTAACTATGGCGGAGCACCAGGTGCCAACTACAGTGGCCCCGGCCCAGGCATGAGCAACAGTCTTGGCATGAATGCCAGCAGTCCAATGCATGGGCAGGGTCCAGGGCAACCCTGTGGCTCTATGACAACGGCTCGAGGACCAGGGCATGCAGCCGGTGGCCGGCCTTACTTCGCAGGCTCCAGCAGTGTGGCTCCGACCTCTCCCAACATGCCTCAGCTCGGCTGGCCCAGGGATGGGTCCACCTCCTCCTAATGTCAGCCGCAAACCCCATGAGAGTAGCCCTGCATCTGCCCAGCAGAATCCAGTCCCCTCGGGCCAGGCCAGGTAAAACAGAGCCTTAATTCATATTAAGTGCCTTTCTACTTAACTTGAACAAGATGATTTGGTCATGTTTGGTCTAGATTTCATCCATAATTGACCGTCGCAAAGACCCGCCACCCTTAGTTACTGTCGCTATATCCGACAAGCTACGCCGCTCTCACGCCGTCACCATGTTCTCACGCAGTGAATAGTACATCGCGGAGGAGAGAGGAGACTATGACAACACGCTGACAGACAGGACAGCCAGGTTACTTTTCTGGTTACTTTTGATATTTAACATATTAAACAAAGTCTCACCTTTCAAATTTGGTCATTTTTTTAATTTAAACAATAAATACCGTTTTGTGGCTCTTGAATGTGTCTGACAGATCGCTGTAGAGCATCAGTTAAAGCTTCTTGTGATCCAATCATCTCTTCCTTCTAGTTTATTAATAGCATTTAAATCAAATAAACATGAATGAACATAAGAAGGAATGTTGTTTTAACCACGGAAAGGTGTCAGTATATTCCGTTTTCAAGTGCAAATCCCCCATGTTAATCTACTAACTCTCCTGACTGCTTTGTCTGACAAAATGGCGGATGGTGAAGTATGATTGGTCAGATCACCTGTCAATCAAGCTTCCTGCGAAGGGTCAATTAAATGGATAGTTCACCCAAAAATTTAAATTGGCTATGTTGTTCAAAACCTGTATGACTTACTTATCTTCTGCGGAACACAAAACAAGATTTTTTGAATAATCTTGTTAGCCGAACAGATTTGGTTACTATTGACTTCCATTGAATGTACAAAAAATACAGTCATACAGGTTTTATTTGTGGGTAAAAAACCCCTTTAAGGTTACAAAATAAACTCTCAGTTAAAAATAAATTCCAATTCAATTCCAGTTGGGGAATATCTGGCATTAATGGAATATATATATATATATATATATATATATATATATATATATATATATATATATATATATATATATATATTAGGGGTGTAACGAATACGCGTATTCGTATTTGAACCGTTCGGTACAGAGGCTTTCGGTTCTGTTTTCAGTACGCATTTTTTAACCGAATGGTTAGTTCGGTTAATTTTTCCTGCCGACCAACATTTCGTTATTCAAATGTAGGCGCGTCACGCGTGTTAAGCGCGTTCATAATGTAAGAGACGTTGGCATTGACCACAACATTGCCCAACATCAAATGGCAAATATAATGTAAGTGGAACCGAAACTGAGCTACTCGTTATTGTGTGGTTTGTTTGGATGTCGAACCGTTTATCAGTTTGGACCAATGCAGCGCGAGCCGATACTTAAAGCCGATCTTAATCATCAGCACTGTTGCTACACAGCCAAATCCAAAAAACATTTGAATTCGCCACTGAAGTAATAACATCGCTGCGAGATCTCAGTGAGAAACATTCACATTTCTTCCGTTACTAACGGATCAAACAACGCTGACTGTGGAAACCAGGAACAAACATTGTGCCATGAATGAACTATCCAGTGTCCACAGATCAGCAACATCACCAAGGATTTACTGTATATATATTAGTGCTCCTAATAGATTATTTTAGCCAATACCAATTTATTGCTGATTGATACCGATTCCTTAGCCTGACTTCGTCATACTCATATTCTATTACTGCTTCATTGGGCTTTGATTATGAAGCGTGTCTTAACCAAACCAGGAAAAAAACAAAACTCTGCACTCAATTGGATAGTCGGTAGACCTACAACCAATCAGAGCAACGCTGTAAGTCAATATTTTGCATTTCACAGTTGTCAACAGAACTTACTTATTTTAGAAGTAAAATAACAAGTGTTGCTTTTTTTACTTACTCCTTCATGAGTGCGACCAAAGGAGAAACCACAACGACCACAGGCTTTTCATTACGTCCCATCTTCTTAGCGACCATCGGAGCCAGCTGATAAGTTACACTTTTACCGAATCATATAGGAAGGACTGCAAAGATATCTTTCCGATCGACAAATGCCTTGATTGCAGTTCTCTGTTTGTCTATTAAAATTAATGCGCTGTCGATTAATTTTACAAACAGACGCGACAGTGGAATCTATACATCTCAATTCTCCAGCTGCAGTCATCTCTGAGGGAAGACTTTGATAACGTGATGATTACGTCCCTGAATATCACCTGTCCATCATCGAATAAAGCCCGCCTGGCAATTTGATTGGCCCGAACGTTTTTTGTTCATAATCATAATTACTCCTCAATGGATTCAGTCTCAGATCGAACTTCCCGAACCAAAAAATGTTGTGGGCGGAGTTCGGGCTGGCATCCAGGCTAACCGAATCGTTCATCTGAAGCTTTTGGAGCTTAAAATGTCTAAATACTGCATATTCAATCAGTTAATTTACAAAAGCATTCACCACCTTTTCATTGGATGTTGTTAATATTGATAACCCCTTTTATTTGTTTTTCCTGTGATTCAATAAGCTTTCTCATGTGAGGCAAGAGTGG
>JAQIUQ010002018.1:0-57500 GCA_030378365.1 Hybognathus amarus | reverse complement strand
AAAAGAAAAAAGTTAAAAACCTATCTTACTGGGATCTTAATTACCCCAAAATGTTGATTGGTGGTGTATATTGGGAATATTCAATACATCTGGTGTTTAATGCCGTATTTTGCTTTCAGTACAAAGTTATTACTTGACTAGTTTGAATATATACCTTTGTTTGGAGGGTGTGGTCAGATGTTTAAGGGTCTGATTTTCCTGTAGGGCCTATGACAGGCTCGGGGACACCATGATGCCCACCGATCCCAAACAGAGAGCTGAGCACAAGGAGGAGGGCGGTACACCCGCCACAGATCCCCCTAAGCCAAAGGTATGAAGACATCTTTCTCTCTCTGCTCACAGATAACTCTAAATCCCTGTAAATTGTAACATTACTCTAAAACCTTCTCTGTTACAGCCTATAAACAGTCTCTGACCTTTGCTCTGTTAATATCTGCTTAGTGAAGGTGTAAAAATGTCCTACTAACAAGTGATAAAAGTCTTAGTCCACTTTGAAATGTCATTGGTTGAATCTCATGCTTCACATTCTTTGGCTGTGATTGTGTTTTAACTTGCATTTTAACATTCATAAATGTTTTGCCGCTGGAATCTTGCATTGTAACTTGGGACACGGTGTGAGAGTTAAAATTAAACACCATAATTATGTAATTGAATAATTGGTTAAAACCTAATTATTATAATAATACCCATTTACCAAATCCAGCAAATCTAGATCACCAATTTGCTTCCAGCACGGACATGTTCAAGCACTGCCGGGAAAGGAAACTTTAACATTGTTTTAAAGGGAACATATCATGCTTTTAAATCATTCATTTTTACTCATAAATCATACATTTGTGGTCTATATAAAGCATAACTGCAATGCTTGGGTCTGAATTCCTCATTATTATAGCTCCACAGGCCCCTTTTCTACCCCTTTTCTGATGTGCTTCTGTGAGCAAGTCGTTTCAATGCGGCCCCTTTAAATAAAAAGGCGTACCGTCTCACCCCGCCCGCTTTCCAGGTCGCTGAGTTCACAGTGAGCTCAACTCTCACGTTTTGGCCATTATTGTAGTTTGATAAGAGATACGATTACTATAGCTTCAAAGAAAATTTTTATTCACACGTTAACAAAATGTCAACAATGGAAGACTTGTCCACCAAGCCTTACATATTCGAGCCAGAGCGAGCGATTTGAAAAAGATGACAAAGACGAACCTGCAAAACAACGTCTTAAGTTCATATGGAGGCAGGTATGTAAGTTAACTATGTTGTGTTATTAGTGAAAGTCGACTATTTCTCTTGTTAAAACAAGCACACTGACAAGATAAATGACTGCGGTCTGATCTTACCACTAAAAATCTGTATTGATAATAAAATGATAACTTACGTTTAGAAAGCATCAGGAAACACAGCAGCTAAATGATAGAAGTCGATCGGCAAACCCTTCTGTATACTGACTGAGGTTGTTGAAGTGGGGATCCTTGAAGTGCTTCAGGTCACTACATCCAACAACTGAACATTTTGACTAGCCCTCTCGTAACTTCTGCATCATAGAGCTTGGACTACAAAATAGGAGCGAGAAATAATAATGGCGGATTGCTCGTAGTGTTGGACCGGTAGTCAATGTCCTTATTTGTCAGTTCCGCTGCAAATACGATTGACGTACTTGCTCAAAAAACATCATAGACAACAGGAAAATCTGAACAGGTTGAAAAATATGCCCAAAACAGAATATAAAGATATAAAAGAAGCACCTGAAGAGAATAATTTCATCTTTTCTGTACTTATAAACACTCCAAATCTACAACAAAATGTATTTAAGGGCTAAAAAAGTAGATTTTGCATGATATGTCCCCTTTAAATAAGCACAGTTTGCACCAGAGCATTGGAATAGATTTAGATTTTGACCAAATTGACTTTTTTCCCCAAACAATTGTCGTCATAGTAAATATTTACATCCTACTGCTTGCAGCTCTTCTTGTTTATCATTCTGTGGTTTACACTCCCTAAACTGAGCACTGAAAGTATGTTGTTGTTGAATCGTGTTCAATTTCACTGTGTTATTCAATAACCCATGGAATATAATTCTCTCATGTGTCCTAATGAGCACACATCTAAGCTCTGGAAGACCTTGCTTCAAATCTTTCTTCTGTTAACTTGTTCTTTCTCAGTCATTGCCCTTACTTTCATCAGAACTTCATTGTGTCATTAAGTTCAGCTTTCATTTGATTGGCTGAGATGTGGCGCAGTAGCAGAGCATTCTCTCTCTGAACTCATCTTTCCGTTCTTGCTTATGTGTCATTTTGTTTTGTTTCATTAGTAATTCGATGTGATGTTTTGTCCCCTTACTGATTAGAGGGAAGTAGTTCTGTCACCTTTAAATCATTCTCCGTTTTCTTGCTAGCTCATGAAAATCTTCACCTCATGGCATCAGTCATCAGTAGAGCACGGCTTTTTTAATTTTATTGTGTAGAAAGCTTCACAACAAACAGAAGTGCCTTCAAACGTTGACCTTTATGTCCCGTCCAGCTGGCTGCGTTACAAGCTTTGTGTGTGTGTGTGTTTGTGTGCAATCCTGTAACAAGTAAAACAAGTCCGTCCAAGTCTACTTGAATTGAGCTTTCTTTAGTCCAGCTCGGAGTGGTGCCAACTTCAGCCAGAACAAGAGCCAGAGTACAAAAAGAGTGTGACAGACAATGATTTGAAGAGTTATACACAAAGTTTGAGAGTTTTTTGCCAAACTTTCTGAATGCGTGTCATGCTAAAGACAGTGAATTGTGAATGTTTTCGAACCTATTGCGGATTGAGCTATCCTATTGCACTGACAAGGGTGCCAGTACTCGCGCTGATTAGCGTTCATTTCGTGAATGAGCTTTTTATGTTGACTAGACTACGGCAAGGTCATTTAACGATACCCGTTACTATATCAACATGCGATAACGATAACATGCGAGACTAAAGTGTCATTAACCCTAAAACCGTATTCTGGACAAATGTGGGAAAAATAGTTTTGATTTATTTTTTAAAAATACTTCCCTTGAACTGAGCGGTACAAGACTTGGCTACTTTTCCTAAGTTTGCCTCCTGAACACACACAATTTTTTTTTACTCAGTTCTACAATGTTAAGTGGGTGAAAAAAAACATCCTTAATCTTGTATTTGGGTCAAAAATGGACACCCATTGAAATGAATTGGAAATATTGTAATTTAGTAAACTTGTAATTTAATAAGACACCACGTGACAGCAAAGTCACTTCATCTTTAGGTTTTAGCTCTAGGAACTTATTGGAATGATATTTTAATGTAGTTAAAAAAAATAATAATAAAACATAAAAATAAGCATAATTTACATAGAAAATATGGTACTTTTTGAAGTAAATAAATAAAAAAAAATACCCCAAAATAAAAAAACACCATAAATGGATAGACAAAACTTTATCGAAGACAATGATATAACATTTATAATAAATAAAAATTAGGATCACACCTGAGTCCTCTGTGCCCACATTTGTCCACAATTACAGGATTAAGGGCTATAAAGTGAATAAGGTTTGAGGGCTACAAAATAAAATCTCTCTTTATTTTTATCGGAAAAAAAGGAGACAAAATATACTGGCATACTAGCTTCTCTGTAATAAATCCAAACACGAATCTCAACTATATTGTTTGTGGTAGATACATTTTCTCTTGTTTTTAGAGAAAAAATATTAGGCTAATTATATTGGCAATTATTGGAATTACTATTAGGAATTTCACTGTTTTATTTGAGAGAATTTTCTTGTTTTACCCGTTTTCATAATGTAGAGAGACGAGAGTGTTAATATATATGATAGCCTACAATAAATCAAGACAAATAAACAGTGACAAAGAAACTAATTATAGCATATAGGAAAACAAGCTACAATAGAACAAATACACAAAATGAAATAGACCAAGCGCTAGAAATAGGAAATCAATTCTATGTAATGAAATGTAGAATGTCTTCACTGCTTAAATTAAATAGACATTTATTCTTATTAAAGTTACAAAAGTGATTCAGTCTGTTACAGATATTCAGTTGTGTTTGTTCTAAGTTTAGTTTTAGTTTGTATTCAGTAGTTCCTGAATGTGTTCCTTTCCTTTTTCAGTTTCTCCTTTGCTGTCATGGACATTCATTTAATCATCAGGTGTTTTTCGTTTGTTCCCTCATTTAGCCAGTGTTTAACTTTGCTCTGTTATTCCTTCAGTTGTCGATTGTTAATTGTGTTAATGCTTGTGTTTGCATTTGACACACTGTTACTCCAGTCCGTCTTTTGTTTAATAAACCATGTTTCAACTTTCCCGCCTTCTGCCAGTCTTCATCTTCAGTCCGCGTAACAGTCAAGAGCAAGGAGAGATTTTTTTCTTTTATTTGTTGTTTGATTAACATTAATAACGACAGCAGGTAAATTTGGATGCTGTCACTTTAAGACCGACTGCATGGATCCAATACACTCATGCGTTTTCTTTCTCAACTGTTTATGTTCACTTTAGACGTAAATGACTGTGTTTACTATCAAAGACTTGGTCACTTTGACACACAAGTATGTGTATTTACCCGTTTAAGCCATTATTTGGCAAAAAGCACTCAGTTTGACTGCACACGCATGTAGCGAAATGAGTTTCATTGCTGAGTTCGCTTCGACGGTTTAAAATACTTTTGTTTTTAAACCCCAATACTTAAGAACGCTATAATCGCTATAAACAATACTTTTTTTTACTCTTCGTAGGACAGCAACTTCATGTGAGCGTATCCGCGATAGAGTCGATAGTCCAAAATCTCTACTGGTTAGTCGTGTCTGCCGGTATATTACCCATATACTCTGTATTAAAGGATAAGTTCGCATTAAATTACTGACAATTTACTCACCAAACCATGTCATCCAAGATGGTCATGTATTTCTTTCTTCAGTTCGAAAAGAAATAAAGGTTTTTGAGGAAACATTCCAGGATTTTTCTCCATGTAGTGGACTTCAATAGGAACCAACGGTTAAAGGTCCAAATTGCAGTTAAATGCAGCTTTAAAGTCTCTACACGATCACAGTCGAGGAATGAGGGTCTTCTCTAGCCAAACCATTGCTCATTTAATAAATAAATAAAAAACATTTGTGTACTTTAACCACAAATCATCGTCTTGCACTTGCTGTGATGCGCCACGCATTGTCATCCCATTGAAAGGTCACGTTAGGCAAACCATGGTAGGCGGAACGTGCACAAACTAAGTTCAAGGTAAAACAACTATGTCGGACGATTACGAATTTGGAGGAGAAAATGAGATTGAGTTTTTTGCCCTACCCTACATTTTTTAACCGGAAACGTGATGGCATCACACGTGGCGCATCATAGCTTGTGCAGGATGAGCATTTGTGGTTAAAAAGTATATAAATGTTTTTTTTATTTATAAAATGAGCGATGGATTGGCTAGATAAGACCCTTATTCTTGGGATGGAATCATGTAGAGACTTTAAAGCTACTTTGAAACTGCAATTTGGACCTTCAACCCGTTCGTTCCCATTGAAGTCCACTATATGGAGAAAGATGTTGGAATGTTTTCCTCAAAAACCTTTATTTCTTTTCATTGTCAATCATGGATGACATGGGGCAGAGTAAATCATCAGGACATTTGTATGAACTTCTTATTTATTGAATCTTTGTATAAAAGTGTAATCGTGCTCTTGGTCTGATTATCAGCACAGCTGTGATTACCTTCCACCAATTTGTGCTTGTGTAATCTGTACATTCCCTGCAAATTCGTTTATATAACTTCTAAGCTAGTTTTTTTTTTTAAAAAGACTAGAAATTACTTCTTAGCAAAAGAAAACTACACATGGGCCAGTTCTGGGAGAGGATTGCGCATCGTTTCGGTGGACAAAGGTGATTTGAAATCTGTCTCTCGCCATTCACAATGTGTGTGGGTTTCTCTTTCTTCCCTATGTGTTCTCCCATCACAGGACAACTACGGTTCTCAGTGTGTGTCCCAGCCTCCCACCCCTTCCCCTCTGTCCCCCAGCCCAGCTAGTCTGTCCTCTTATCAGGGGGACGACAGCGATAGCATTAGCAGCCCTGCCTGGCCAAAGAACCCCAGCAGCCCTGTAAGTGCCTCATGCACTTTTACTCTCTTCTCTTTGTTTTCCTGCTTCTCTTTCTTCTTTCTGTGGTTATTTAGGTCTCCTGTTTGATGGTGTGAGCTGTTTTGACCACAGAAATTATGTAATTAGAGTTTCTCATTATGACACTCTACCACAAGATTGTTATACTATCCCCAATTTCTTTTCAGTTGTATTGTGTGTTGGGGAAGCTACTTTAAAACGGTTTCTTGCTACAGTAAGCTGCTCATTATAAGAATAAAGAAAATCGTTAGGTAATAGCCTTATAAACAATAACAATTTTGGCATAAAAAGGCAAAAAACCATCAGCTGTTGGTTCAAGAAATAAATAAGCAAACCGATTCACTGCAGCAAACCAGACTTTGCAATCGCGGGACACTTTATTACATCTTGATTTAATTATTGCATGGCTGTCAATATAATGTGACAAAAATTGTGAGAAGTAGCTCGTTATTGGAAAAGCTACTCTATTTTGAGAAGAGCTCAGCTACAAAAATGTCAGTAATTAGTTATTTTCCAACACAGCTAACTTTGTTTGTGTGTGTGATATAGTGCCCAAAGTGTTTAAATTTAAATAATTCAAACTCAATTAATTTTGGGTTTGACAGCGAACACCATGGTAAAAGAAAATATCCTTATTAAAAATTCATTCAAAAAGAATTAGGGAAGAGTTCACAGCAAACTTGTACATGGTGAACATAGTTGTTCATGGTTGTACATGGTTTTGTGATTCGTGTCAACTGGGAACTGAGGGGGAGTAAATGATGACAGATGTTTCATTCTTGGGTGAAATAACCCTAAAGTTTGGCTAGCGTCATTCTAAATATTCATGTTTTTATTATAATTTGTGCCCAAAAAGTAGCGCAAATAAACTTACCTAAAGGATTATTAGGAACACCATACTAATCCTGTGTTTGACCCCCTTTCGTCTTCAGAACTGCCTTATTTCTACGTGACATTGATTCAACAAGGTGCTGAAAGCATTCTTTAGAATGTTGGCCCATATTGATAGGATAGCATTGCAGTTGATGGAGATTTGTGGGATGCACATCCAGGGCACGAAGCTCCCGTTCCACCACATCCCAAAGATGCTCTATTGGGTTGAGATCTGGTGACTCTGGGGGCCATTTTAGTACAGTGAACTCATTGTCATGTTCAAGAAACCAGTTTGAAATTATTCAAGCTTTGTGACATTATCCTGCTGGAAGTAGTCATCAGAGGATACATGGTGGCCATAAAGGGATGGACATGGTCAGAAACAATGCTCAGGAAGGCTGTGGCATTTAAACGAGTTGGCTAAGGGGCCTAAAGTGTGCCAAGAAAACATCCTCCACACCATTACACCACCACCACCAGCCTGCACAGTGGTAACAAGGCATGATGGATCCATGTTTTAATTCCGTTTACGTCAATTCTGACTCTACCATCTGAATGTCTCAACAGAAATCAAGACTCATTAGATCAGGCAACATATTTCCAGTCTTCAACTGTCCAATTTTGGTGAGATCTTGCAAATTGTAGCCTCTTTTTCCTATTTGTAGTCGAGATGAGTGGTACCCGGTGGGGTCTTCTGCTGTTGTAGCCCATCCGCCTCAAGGTTGTGCGTGTTGTGGCTTCACAAATGCTTTGCTGCATACCTCGGTTGTAACGAGTGGTTATTTCAGTCAAAGTTGCTCTTCTATCAGCTTGAATCAGTCGGCCCATTCTCCTCTGACCTCTAGCATCAACAAGGCATTTTCCCCACAGGACTGCCGCATACTGGATGTTTTTCCCTTTTCACTCCATTCTTTGTAAACCCTAGAAATGGTTGTGCGTGAAAATCCCAGTAACTGAGCAGATTGTGAAATACTTAGACCGGCCCATCTGGCACCAACAACCATGCCATGCTCAAAATTATTTAAATCACCTTTCTTTCCCATTCTGACATTCAGTTTGGAGTTCAGGAGATTGTCTTGACCAGGACCACACCCCTAAATGCATTGAAGCAACTGCCATGTGATTGGTTGATTAGATAATTGCATTAATGAGAAATTGAACAGGTGTTCCTAATAATCCTTTAGGTAAGTGTATAAGCCAACACAGCTCAATGTCAACATGTTGACAATTTCAGTATTAACATGTACAGCTAGACACAAACAACAAACACATTCCTTGTAAGCGTGAGCACACTTGTCCAATAAAACTTATTTTGATTCCGAAATGCAATCAAAAAATATTCCAAATCAAGTTATGTCAAAAGTTTTAAATGGTGTTGTTTTTACAGAATAATGTTATCTGCATTTTTTGTGGTTTAAATGTGGCCCTCTTGGCTTCTGAACTTGAGTACCCCTGCCATACATTATAAATGCTGTATTTCTGTGAGCGAACCGTGTCATGCACAAGCACATTGACCACAAGTGCTGCTCAAACCCTTTTCGTAAAACATTTTTTATTTAAATTTGGTGGATGGCACCTCTGGTCACAATCCTAAATTAAACCACTATTACAATCTACATAGAGCCAGCGTTAATAGCCCTCCATTTAGCTTTACAAGAAGTGACCGAGTCTGGTGTAAAATAGCATTGCGCAGGATCGGAAATGCCACCAAAATGAATAAAAATACCCACAAATTTCAAGATATGAATTGTCCCTGTATGAGATTTTGTATTTTATGCCATATGATATGTCTTAGCAATGTCACACGAGAAAAAGTGTTGTTTTCCTGAATATTAGTACGATTGCAAATGTGATATTCATTTTAATAAAAGAGTTCAATAAACAATATTAATTTAAAATTCTAAACACGGTAATGTGAGTTTTTGCTCTATTTGACCAATGAAAATAGTTCCATAGACAAAGAAGTTGCGTCTCCCTGCAACACAGAGTAAATGAACGAATTTCGAACGAGTTTTTTTGACTCACAAAAACCCTTTCTTGTGCATTTATTGTTGATGTGAAGAGAAAATATTTTATATTTATCCGGTGGCTTTTAGAGCTATATTGGGTTTATTGAAATTTTGAAGGTTTATCCGTGTCTGGAGCACGGACACTTTAATTTAGGTCTGTTTGTCTAATTTGATTTAAATTGTTATTCCTGGCTATCACCACTGTTACAATTAAGAGTCTAATAGTGTATCATTTCAAATTATATATTCAACATTTTTGAACACTTAAAACACAAATCTCGTCACATTATTCATGCAACTTTAATTGCAGTGTAAATACATCTCAATAATAATAGTATAACATAATATATAATATTTTTTTGTCTGTTATGCACAACATTGATTTATCTAATTTACCAATTCAAGCATAATGCCAACAGAGGATTTTTTTTATTTTTTTTTATGTGCAAGTAATTTAAAGATGTTCCACAGTATGTAACTAACTTATTTTTTTTTATGTAACTTTTATAGTAATTATGAGCTCCTGCCTATGCCATGCATCAACACTCATAGCTGTCCGAAATGGTTAAAAGGTGAACTTTACTAGCATGAGACTGTCAGAACGGGGCATATTGAGGAATGTGGAGAACACTTTTACTCGGGACAAAGAGTGATGGGCTTCACGGTATGGGTGTGTCGGTGACGATATATATCTCATCGTTCTGTATCCATCCACCCCTAGAAGCTCAGCACGGGGAACATGACGAAATGAGAAGATCACACGACTGTACGACATGGGCTGTGAGCCTGGAGAGGAGGGGATGGGTGGATCGCTACATCTCCTTCATGGACGAGAGGGGCACGCCGGTCCCAAACCTGCCTTCGGTGGGCAAGAAGCCGCTGGATCTGTGCCGCCTCTACCTCTGTGTTCGAGAAATCGGAGGCTTGGCTATGGTAAGCAGTTCTTTCGGATGTTTCTTTGAGAGTGCTGTTTGTGCTGGGGTTTCAAAGGAGCAGAGCTTGTATTGCATGTTAAAGAACGGCGAAAGCTCACGTATTCTTCCTCATATCTGCCTCAACCATCATCACAGACATCAAAGAAACAGAGAAGGGAATTGGCTGAGAACACATCGCACCTGCTGATGGTGTTCTTTATTCGCACACGCTCTGCGCATTGGTTTTGTGCCTAGGATCTTGCACATGGTTCATGGATGACAATATTCCAGAAAAGAGAAAAAAAAGGGCCTGACAAGATTGTTACAAGCCATGTTTCCATCGACACGTTTTTATCCGAATTAAGTGATATCGAATGAAAAATACCTTATGGAAACAGTAAAATTCGAAAATTTCATGAATATCGACTCAAATTAAATACGTTCGGTCTCATCGGATTTTCTCTTTGATCAATATACGGCTAATGCGATAAAAGCTGATGGAAACGTTATTTACCGAATAAATAATGAATTGCGATTATGTTTTAGGCCCTTTTATGGTTGCAACACGCCAGATGACGAGTTAATTTCCGGCCAGTCCCGCTCTGTTTGCGCACACATGGCGGATGTCAACAAAGACAGATGTAAGTGGACAAAGTAAAAAAATGCTTCAACCAAAGGGTTTCCATGAAGTGTCTCAGAACCAGGATCTCCCAGAACTGATGTCGTTCTCAGTCGCCTCCGCTGTCGTCGGGCATTTACGTGCATCGGCATCATCATAGCAATGTTTATAGCGTCGTTGTTTTCTTAGGTTAGTTTTGCTTGTTTTTACCTGGCTTGGTTGAATTCTAATGTATAATGTGGTCTGTTATTTCTTGTTAACAGACTGCGGCGCTGCTATAACACACCGTTGCCATGGACGCAGTTCAGAGACAGAACAGACTATTTTCTTTAGCAGAAGCAATACTCGTTTTTAAATCAATAAACTCGTTTTTAAGTCAATATTTTCTGTCAAATTATTAATTTATTTATTTATTTGTTTGATTTACATGTAATAAGCAGGATAATGTATAGTGAGGCGGTTGTTATAGCGAATACAACCCCTTCAGGCTAACAACCGCCTCGCATATACATTATCCCATACATATGTCGCTATCAGCTGGCACATAAGCATTATTAGGTTACAACTTGTGAAATATTGATCATTTTGTTGGTAGATGGCGATCCGTTTTGTCTAACAAAACTTTGTTCGCAAAAGTTTGCTTGAATGTTGTTTGATTCAGTGCGGAAATTAATGTAAACACCTTAAAATGTCTCGAATCAATTTGATATACGAATTTGATCGCAAAACACCATGTGACGTCATTACGTACAGGTTTTTATTCGCTTTAAAGCCGTTGGATGGAAACACACTTTCAACAGCTTTATTCGCATTAGTTTTTTAACCGAACTTCAGATAATTCGATTGAAAAGTGGATGGAAACATGGCTACAGTAAACAACCTTTTATATCAGGGGATGAAACAAGAACTCCCTGCTACAAATTTTTTAATAAAAACTGAGTGTTACATTTTAAGCCTGGTCTAATAATAATAATATGCATTTAGTAACATATTGATGTGTCCTTGTTACACTTTACATGTAATAACAGTAAATTACACATGATTATAATCAACTAACACTAAACCAAAGGCTAATGCTTGGTCCAGATTACACGATTTTAGCCCAATTTGGCAGCGATCCGTTTGACGTAGGGTGTCGTGGGGATTCGTAAACGACAACGGGCGTCTGGACGCAAGATTCGATCGTATCATCTCGTATAGTGTGTCATAGTGGGCGACAACCTATGTCGCGTCTGCGATGCTTCACAACTAAAAGGCTAGCATGTTTAATTTTTTTAGCGGTCGTCCACGACGGTTCCGTCACATGTATGAGGTTGACCAATAGGAGCACAGAAGCTTTTCCGTACACAACTTTCAAAAATTTCAAAACGAAAGAGAGACTATGGTGCTAACGTTAAAACTAAAAGTAAAAATAGATAAGAAAACAATATTTTACCTCAAGTTCTCTTTGGAGGATTGACAGCCCATACTGTCCTCTTCGAGCAATCTAGGAACAATTGTCATTGTCATTGTCAGGTTTTCTTTCTTTTTTTACTTTTTCTGAACACGGGACAACCAATACAACACTCACCGCTTCATCCATTGTTTGTTTTACGTTCGTTTACGGAAGTCACTCGCTACTATTTTCGCCTTCTCGAATGACATCACACGCGCCGTTAAAGGCATGCGATGACTGGTCAGGAAGCAACGTGTCTCTGTACGTGACACGACAAGATTTTAGGAGTCAAAATCGTGTAATCTGACACAGTGACTATCGTAACAGACAAAAAAAACGTGTAATCTGAACCAGGCGTAAATCTAACCCCAAGGACTGCATTCACATATTTGTATTATTGATGCTCATTGAATAAGTACCACATTGGCTTATTTTTAATATTTAACTGTGCATGTTCATTTTCTCTTTTACATTTAGGTGATTTTTTTTTGTGATTTTAGATCTTTACACACTAATGTTTTAATAACTGTTAAATGTAATATGTTAAAATCTTAAATATGAATAGAATTCTTACAATAACACTTTACAAATGCATTTGCTAACTTGATCTAATATATGATAAGGTGTATTATAGCTTTTTTTAAATGTTCATTGTTTATTCATGTTCTAGTTCATTATGCATTAATGTTAAGATGCAACTTTTGATTTAAAAAATTATTTTTAAATGTTAAAATTAACAAAAAAAATTCAGTGCTGTTGAAGTATTGTCTAATGTAGTTTACTTTCGTTAACAAATGACATCTTATTGTTAGCGTTACAATTTTTCACATTGGTGGAACACTTGTAAAGGTGCGTTTACAGCATGATGAAATTACTAATTATGAGACTGATAGCTTCTCTAGCTTCATCTTTAAGGTTAACACGTTTTTTCCCCTTCTTTTACAACATTTGCAACATAAAACAATGTTTTAAAGAGATCAACTTATAGCTGTAAGTCCCCGGCAGAACTGCCACAGACCCCCTGTTTAAGACCCCTGCTTTAAATAAAGCTTTTGTTTACTGCCAACTTCCTGTGGGCGGTAATAGCACAATGCTAATTATTTCTGGCTAACAGCGATGTTGTTTGTAAATCCTTCGCATTCTATAATCACCCTCATTTACATTGGAAAAAGGTATGTTATCCAAAAAAAAGAACATCAAAGAATTGATTTTTGTTGACACGTTTAGCACCAGGATAAGCTAAACTAGGGGTGGCGTGCGAATCAGTCACAGGGTTGAGATTGTTGAACCACTCACTGAATTGATTGTTTCTTGACTGGTTTTGATTGAAAATCTCTCCACGAACAGGTAAATAAGAACAAGAAATGGAGAGAGCTGTCCACCCACCTGAATGTGGGAACATCCAGCAGCTCTGCCAGCTCCCTCAAGAAGCAGTACATCCAATACTTGTTTGCCTACGAGTGCAAGGTGGAGCGTGGAGAGGAACCGCCGCCTGACGCGTTCAACATGGGAGACGGCAAGAAGCAGACACAGCAGGCCAAGATCCAGCCACCCTCACCTGGTGAACAACTTTACAGCATTACTGCTGGGAGAACAGACTGTTAGATTGTAGACATGCTTTATGTGCTATGCTGTTTATTCAGGTTAAACCCTTTATTTTGCCTTTTTTGTAGTTTTGAAATGGGGTTAGGCCGCGTTTCCACTGCAGGAACTTCCCCCAGGAAATAGGGACTTTGGGGTGGGACTCGGTGTGTTTCCACTG
This sequence comes from Hybognathus amarus, assembly GCA_030378365.1. Lineage (NCBI taxonomy): Eukaryota > Metazoa > Chordata > Actinopteri > Cypriniformes > Leuciscidae > Hybognathus > Hybognathus amarus. The sequence goes on along the minus strand of JAQIUQ010002018.1, from coordinate 43,778 downwards.
CAGGAACCTGTGTCTAAATGACATTCCGGTTAAAGGAATAGTTCACTTTGAAATTAATTTTTGATATGTTTTAGCTTACCTCAAGGGCATCCAAGATGTAGGTGTCTTTGTTTCCACAGTATTTTCAATTTTGATATTTTTAGGTCAAACCATTCTTGTCTGTCAATCATATAATGGTCACCACCTCAAAAAGCATGCACAAGTCCAAATTAAACATGATTTAATGACTCGTAAATGTAAGTACACATTGATGGCCTAAGACACGAAATGAGCGGTTTGTGTGAGAAAACGAACAGTATTTATTTCGTTTTACCTCTCAGTCACGTCCAACTGATCTGAAGGCACGGACGCTTCGGTCTGCGCAAGCGCCGGAAGTGATCTCCCGCGCGGTGGCGGAAAAAAAATCAATGTTGTCTATTGATATATCGAAATCGTCTTCCATTGCAATTTCCTGTATATCTAAATATGTTTAGGTCTTCACAATGAAGGGCAACACTTCAGAAATCTCTGTGTAAACAATGAGTGACGTACACGTGCGAGAGATCACTTCTAGTGCTTGCGCGGAGAGAAGCGCCCTCGCCCTCAGAGTACTTGGACTGTGATTACAAGAGGTAAAAACGATATAAATACTGTTTGTTTTCTCACACAAACCGCTCGTTGCGTGTCTTAGGCCATTAATGTGTACTTACATTTACGAGTCATTAAATCATGTTTAATTTGGACTTCTCTGTGCATGCTCTTCGAGGTAGTGACCATAAACCTTCATTATATGACTGACTGACAAGAACGGTTTGACCTAAAAATATAAAAATTGAAAATACTGTGAAAACAAAGACACCTAAATCTTAGATGCCCTTGAGGTAAACTAAAACATGTCAAAAATGAATTTTCAAGTGAACTATCCCTTTAAATATTTCCCCCTCCGAAAGTCCCAGTGACGAGGCAGTGATTTATCAAAGTGCAGGAACTTTCAGAGGTGGGACTTGGCGTTGAACATGCTGATTGGTTGAGTTCACGCCGCATTTTGATTGGTTGACTCTATGAAGGATTTTAGTTTTGCAGTAAGAGTTGTTTGCTATTGGAATCAACAATGGCGTTTAAAAAATATGACCAATGACGAGGTTCAGGCTTTATTAAGCTTATATGCGGAGGTCCAAATCCAGCGGGAACTGTAAAGTAGCGCGCAGTCCTACGTCACCGGACTAATTTGTCTAATCTTTAGACCACGGTGGAAACGCTGACAGCAACAGAAAAAAAGTTCATGGGAAAAAAAGTTTCTGGGGCGAATTGTTCCAGGTAATTTCAGTGTAAACGCGGCTTTAGTGAAAGTGAGGGCCGAGTATGGGAATTTGTCCTGTGCATTTAACCCATCCAACTTGTCAGATAACAAACTTGTTGAAGAAAACCATGGCGAAGCTAGATTTCTGAGCAAATATTAGTCAAACCAGTTAAAATCCTTATCTAGTGACTTATCCTTATCAACACTCATCCAAACATCAACGATCCTAGCAACTTTGTGGCCAATATTTTGTGAAAAGTGTTTCCATCCCCCAATTACGTAGCTGTAATAGTGATGCTATTGGAGTCCAATATAATCTTCATACCATTCTTCGATTCATCTGCATCTCTCACGTGTCGCTCTGGCCTGCCTGCCTTATAATGAAGTCAGAGCGGCTCTACTCAGAGCTATAAATATCTGACAGGTGATTGAGTCAAACTGAGGCGGAAGGGGGGAGGGGAGGAAGAAAGAGAGCTGCCAAGCTGCTGGCTTAAGGATTCCCGTTCCCCCTCTTCCTGAGGCTAATGACTCATGACGTCACAGAAAGAGCGAGAGAGAGAGCTGTCAAACAGCAGGGGAGGGATTCCCTCCAAGAAGATTAATGGGGGAGGAGTGTGGGATAAAAACAAAAGTGACCTCAGCCTGACCCCTCGCTCAATGCAGACCAGTGAGCCAGCGTTTTTTTCCCCATCTCTCTCTCTCTCTTTCTCCCCCGCCCTCTCCGACACGGGGAATATGCGTAAGGTCATGGGCGGTCACACAGACTGGAAGTGTTACAGCATAGCACCATGTATTGTTTACTTTCAGCGCTGAAAGATGGTTTTGTGGCTGGCAGCAGATCAAGGACATGTAAAGCAGACACTCTTTCATTCCCTCGTTCTTTCATTGTAACCCAATTCTTTTAGTTCCCTGCGCGGAAATCTTTTGAAGTACGTTTTACTGCTCTGAGCTGCGGAGGAAAATGCAAATTGGTTTTATTACTTTGCATCTACTGAGCCGTAGAAATTTCAGACGTTATTAGGACGGTGTCCTTTTATGCCATTGCATTTCTATGGAAATTAATAACTAGTGTATTCAAATGTTATTGGATTATGGAAATGCAGTCTGGGGATTGTAAGATTTGGGTTTCTTTCCCTGGAGCTTGGAGGAACTGATTAGGACATTGTCATTTGCTTGTAGATTTATAAAATACCATTATACCACAATCAGAATATAATAATAATAAAAGAAAGTATTTTAAAATATTACACAAGCAGTTTATTTTAATGAGGCTTTTATATTATTTAAATTCTGGTAATATGCTGTTCTTTGTTTTTGGTGGGAATCAATTTTGATTCAGGGAATCACTATATTGTTATGAACACCATTTATCATTCTATAAACAGATGAAAAAATCGCATCACAAAATTAAAAGCAAAATAGAGCATTCGAAATGTACATAAAAAAGTTTCCAAGCCTTAGTTTTCACTCCCCAAACAAATGAAAGTGATCAATAAAGAGTTAAAGAGTAATTCTTTCACATAACATAGCCTCTTTTCTACTCTGTTGAACAGCAAACTCCGGCTCTCTTCAAGGGCCGCAGACTCCTCAGTCGACAGGCAGCAGCACCATGACAGAGATGCCAGGGGACCTGAAGCCACCGACACCAGCCACCACACCCCACGGACAGGTCACCCCACTACCGACTGCCAGGTGGGCTAAACTGATGTATTATATTTTAGTGCCTGTCAGTGTTGTGCACTTGGAAAATGTAGTGAGCTAAGCTAGCAGTTACTCAACATTAAAGAGCAACATGCAGGTTGGAACACCCCTATATAGCATAGTGTATGTTGACAATAAAACAACTAGATTTTCTGAACTGAAGTAATATATATTTAGCCATTAACGATATTTTGAGAAAAATTGTGATAAAATAACCGGAAGTGACGATCGCCAAGGGAGTCTGTTCAAGTTCAGGCTCAGGTTACAATGGATGCGAACGACGAAACCGCATTCTCCGATGTTGACGAATGATGACCCACAGGCATATAATTATGAGCCTTCTAGGCGAGATAGAAGTCAGGGGAAGATCGGGGACGAACAATGGGCAGAGGAGAGAAGTAACGTTAGAGTTGTGGTGGCGAGAAAACCAGTGGCGAATAGGGCAAGTGAGTTCATGTAAGTTAGCACCGTGGCTAACGCTGGTTCATCTACTGTATGGCTATTCCTTGGTGTTTTGTAATAAATCTGCTTAAGCAAACATACATTCGACTTTGTTCTTGATTAAACATCCATTTAGATTGTCTTAATTTAAGCCAGCAACATTTTGTCTTCTCATATTCTACGCTGACAGTGATTACGCAGTCCATCCGTTAGCACTATCTACATTGACTAATGACCATGCCATAACAACAAATAAATAATGCTTTTCAAATGCAGTTAGTGATACCATTTAAAGCGAGTGAAATGTGCGCCACAAACGACCGAGTGTGTGTGGTAACAGACGCGGCAGTGAAGTCTGCTCTATTCACCTGCACATAACGCACCAAAGACCAAAAAGCCTTGTTTTTCCCGGAAGGAAAATGATGGATATGATGTCTTGAAATTTGTGCAACAAGCACAAACACAATAATTTACTATTATGGCTTCTCTAAAACTCGATCTAAAACTTTCTGTCTCTCACTACTGCTCGAACTACATCAACACCCAGCAATGAGAAAGCAGACCGCAAGCTCATTTGTTTTCCTCGCTCTACGTCATATGACACGTTGCTTGCGGGAAAGGCGTATTCCAGAGCCTAGCGCATTTTCATCAAAATCTCTACATCAAATGAGATTTCATTAGTAATTTTTACATATGTGTTTTTAAAAGACCTCTGCAGACAATTTAAAGTATTAGTTCAGAAATAAATTCAACCTGCATGTTGCTCTTTAAAGGTCCTGTATTATGCCCCTTTCACATGATGTAAAAAAAAAAGATGCAAAAATCTGATGTCCCCAGAATGTGTATGTGAAGTTTCAGCTCAAAATACCCAATAGATCATTTTTTACATGATTTTCGTTTTAGTGTGTGCTAGACTTGTAGTCAAGACCGCCTAAATCGAGACCAAGACACTACCAAGCAGACCAAGAACCAAGACCAGTTGAGACCAAGACCAAAAAACAGACTAGTGTTGTTGAAGCTAAGCAATAACTTGTAAGATTTTGTTTTGCATTGCCTGTCTATCTCTGTTGATTTCGAAGTCGCCACATGAATCCATTCTGCAACTTTTAAATACATAAATATTTTTTAAAAACGAAATTATAAGCTTAAGTGCAGGTCAGGAACCGAAAGTTGGTTGTTTTGTCGCTATGGTTACAAACACACACACACCGTTGGCTGTGCGCTCGTAATTATCTGTCAGTTGTGCAGTTACCCAAAATCTCCTGAATGAAGTTAAAACCTATCATGTCACTGATATGTGTTTGACTAAATATGAATACATCAATAATTGTACATGATATGTGTTTTTTAAATACATATCGTTGCCGCTGCGATCAGTGTTTTCTCCTGTTGCTCGCGCACACCGTGTCTTCACTCGGACGCGCGCCTCAATCTGTTTCGGATATCGTCGCGGATATTGTAGTATGGAATTGCTAAATCCCCCGACCACTATGTCGGTCGCAGACAGCGAGACCTAGACAAGACCGAGAGGTCCGAGACCAAGACAAGACCAAAGACCGTCAAGACCGTGACAAGACCGGTCTCGAGACATACATCACTAGTGTGTGCCCTTTAAATGCAAATAAGCTGCTACTGCCAGCACAGGGGGCGGAGCTTCATGAGCTCGTGCTCAGTCTCTCTGGACAATTTCATTTCACGAAATGATGATAATATCAGAAACTCTCAGTAACGGTGTTCATTTCGAGTTGGAGTCAGAGTGCTGTATAAAGATGGAACAGGTATAGTTTAGTAGTTTAATTGCGGTTATTGTAAGGTATTTGTCATCTGCTTGTATGTATCCATTATTTATTAATAGCCTGCACTACTTGATCAACAAAAAGAGTACCACCACGCTACTGAGAAATGTAGTTAAGCTACTTGTAGCGACGCTACTGCCTGTCTAATGGTGTCTGATACTCAAGTCTGTGCATGTATTGATTCTGTTGTCCTTGTTTCACCCATACTTATTTAGAAACAGTGGTATTAGTGTGCAAGATCCGTTCTCTGAAGGCAGCGACCCAGCCTTCCAAAAGCGAGGCCCCATGCATGGAGATCCCACCTCTAGAATGCAGTTTGACACCAGTAAGGATCCCTATGGAGCTCCCAGGAAAGGTGTGTTGTTGCTGCTGTAATTACTGTGTATGGGGCTGGTTTCACATTTCTGCTCACTGCTGCCTCCCTGTGCCCCATTTACTAGAGCTGCATGTTCATTATTTTCTTGGACATTGCTGCCATCTAGTGTCTGCAGGTTAAAGCCAGTATGAAAGTAAAATTGACCTGAATATTACGTTTCATATGTAGATAGTATTTCATGTTCTTTATCTTCCTTGCAGTTAAAAAGTGTTATTTGTTTTCAGGCGTCTCTGAGTCCTTTATGCCAGGGCAGATGCCAGGCAGCGGCATGCAAGATATGTACCCACGTGGCCCGCACTCAGGAATGGGTATGGGTCCACGACCCCAGTACTCCTACAACCCTGGTTTTGAGAGGAGGTAAGACAGAACACCTTGGTGTCAGTTCATTAACTACATAAAAACAATGCAAACATCTAAATCAGTATGCCAACATTATGTTTATATTTATGTTCACAGGCCAGACCATGTCATGGGACAAGACGGGAATTGCCCCCCCTGGAAACCAAAACAACATGGTACCTTCCAACAGTGATCCCAGCATGTTCTCTGGCAGTAGATATGCCTCTCATCAGAGGTAAGAAGTGGCTATTGTTGACTAGTTTATATGAATGCATATGGTGTATAGAACTGTAGTTTATTATTATATGTTTTACTGTAGACATGGACATGACGGCTATGGGCAGCAGTACCCTCACAGCATGCCATATGGTGCACATGGGATTTACCCCCAACAGCAGGTCAGCCATCAAATGTGATCAGGATTGATCCCTCTTTTATGCTGAGAGTTAGGGAGAGTTTGTGATAATTCTTTTCATTTTATTGTGGTTTGGGGTGGGACAAAATATCGACAGGGAATTATATCGTCGTCCTTCTCCGTGCTATACGAGAATTGATGCGCTGGCGCCAAATATCGATATTTTCATTAATAAAATAAGGCGCTCTAAATAGATTTCCCTGCTCCCAGCATCGCTACTTCATGGCTCCATGAGGTGGCACTCAACACATGAATGACGGAAACTAGAACATTCGTTTACTAGCCGGACAGCAGTGTGAGTAATATAATAGAATAATGCTCCAGCCATGTTTTAGTTCAAAGTCTGGAAAACTCGCACTTAACCTTTTCACTTGCATTTTGTGTTCATAGTTAGACAGATATCATGATGTATCATTATAGTATTGTCTAGCAATATATTGATTATCGCAGAATTGCTGCATCATGATATCATCGGTATTGTGAACCATGTATCGGATCATGAGGTACTCTGTGATTCCCACCCCTAAATGTGGTAATTATTTATGCTATATTAATACTTTATTTTGACACTTTGTTTATTGGCTGTTGCAGGGTTATAAGCGGCCTGGGGAAGGGATGTATGGCCCTCCACCCAAGCGGCACGAGAGTGAAGCCTATGGTATGCAGTACGGGGGCCAGCAGCCTGACATGTATAACCAATATGGTTACCCAGAACGTAGGCCCATGCAAAGCCCGTTCCCCTATCCATATGGACGTGATCGCATGCAGCCAGGTGGACAGGGACCTCCTCAGCATAGCATGATGACTGGTGGACCACCCCCATCCTCTAACTCCAGCGGTGGGCATCAGGGGAACATGTGGCACACCAGGCACGACATGAACTATCCTTACCCCGGCCGGCAGGGTCATGGGGCCCCATATCCCTCCATGAGCCGTGGAGACGATCCAGAAGTCAGGGCTAGTCAGGACAGTCAGTGGCCTGGTCAGCGTCAATCACCATACCCACCACACTCTTCGTCCGCTTCCAGCTCCATGCCCCCCATGGTTAGCCGGCAACCATCTTCCTCCTACCAATCTCCTCCAGCAATGCCAAACCACATCTCTCGTGTCCCAAGCCCTGCCCCATTCCCTCGGTCTGTGGGTGGCTCTATGTCACCCAATAAGGCTCACATGATGGCCTCTATGAAGCAGATGCAAAAGCCGGGTGGCCCAGGCTCTATGCCAAGTTCTCAAAGTGGTGGTATTCCTGGGCAAGGCTTCCCAACAATCCATTCGGGATTACCCATTGGACTCTGTGGAGGCCACACAGCCCCAGATTAAACCCGCCGAAGGTTAACTTCCAAAGACATTGGTATGAAACCCTTTTCCAGTGATAATATTTTTTATTTAATTGGCCTGGGTTCTGGCAAGGTTCTTAAAACTGCTTGTAAATCTTGTAGGCACACCAGAGGCTTGGCGTGTGATGATGTCCCTGAAGTCTGGGTTGCTTGCAGAGAGTACATGGGCTCTAGATACTATAAACATATTGCTCTATGATGACAACACTGTGTCTTCCTTTGGCCTATCTCAGGTAAGTATCCCAGGCACTGTTGTGTTTTTAGGTTTAAAAGTGAAAAGTGTAGGAAATTGTTGCAGAAGTCTTGTATCATTTTTACGCATTTTGTGGTAATACTTTAAAGCACTTTATGATAAATAATAGGCTATAATAATGTAATGGATTTTGTGTCTTTTGGTTTTCTAGATGCCCGGTTTCTTGGAGCTCATTGTTGAATATTTCAGAAGGTGCTTAATAGAGATCTTTGGGATCCTTGAGGAATACGAAGTTGGATCAGAGGGTCAGAAAACTCTCCTCGGCTCATGTTCAGAACCTACAGAAAAAGAGCAACCTTCCAATCAAGACCTGAAAAGTCAATCCCTTGCAGAACAAGTGGAAAAGCAATTAGATACGGAGCCTGAGAAACCTCAGCCGAGCAGCTCGGCAGCACTCGTTATAGAGAAAAAGGAAGAGTTGGCAGAGGGTAAGGCTGATGAAGAAGAGAACAAAGTTGGTACAGAGCCATGTCCTCCAGTGGAGCCCAGACCCAAGCAAGCCAGTAAGTTCGACAAGCTCCCAGTGAAAATTGAGGAGAGAGAGGCTGTGGCTGATACTGTGGAGGATCGCTCAGAGCTCCTAGGCCTGGCCGGGGAGTTCACCAGTGGTCTGCTACATTGGAAAGCAGGTGGAGGGGACTCCACTGCCCACATCCAGACCCATTTAGAGAGTCGTGGGCAAGAGGAAGAACAGAAGCCCTTTGAGAATGAGGAAGGTGTGCAGGCACTTGGAAAAGAAACGGTTGAAGAAGAGCCCAGTAGGAAAGAGGAACTGAAAAGGGAACTTCCAGGCCCTTCAGAGGAAAACTTGACAGCCACTGTAGATGACATGCTAAGTTCTCGTCCAGGGCTGCTGTCAGGAGGTGAAACTCAGACATTCCTCTTCCGCAACAGAGAGAACAACAGCAGCATTACTTTGCTGGAAGATGAGCCCCGATGCTGGGATGAAGCCCCTCTTTCAGTAGCCGAGGGCTGGCAAGATGAGTTGGCCAAGCGCTGCATCTGTGTGTCCAATATCATTCGTGGACTCTCCTTTGTCCCTGGCAATGACAGCGAATTGGCTCGGCACCCAGGTTTAGTGCTCATTCTTGGAAAACTAGTGCTTCTGCACCATGAGCACCCTAAAAGAAAAAGGATGGCACCTACCTACCAGAGAGAGGAAGAGCGAGGTCTGGCTTGCAGCAAGGATGAATGGTGGTGGGACTGCCTTGGTGCCTTGCGTGAGAACACCTTGGTCACCCTTGCCAACATTTCAGGACAGCTAGACCTGTCTATTTATCCAGAAAGTATCTGCCTTCCGATTCTGGACGGGCTGCTCCACTGGATGGTGTGCCCTTCAGCAGAGGCCCAGGACCCCTTTTGCACGGCAAACGGCTTCTCCTCGCTTACGCCGCAGAGGCTTGTGCTGGAGTGTCTGTGCAAACTGAGCATCCAAGACTCTAATGTTGACCTTCTGCTGGCCACTCCTCCTTTCAGCAGACAGGAGCGCCTCTTCGCCACGTTAGTGCGGCATGTGGGTGAGCGAAAGAGTCAGGTGTGCCGCGAGATGGCCGTAGCTGTTCTCTCCAATCTTGCACAGGGTGACCCGACAGCTGCCCGAGCCGTAGCCCTGCAGAAGGGCAGCGTGGGAGCCTTGATAGGCTTCCTTGAGGACAGTGTTTCCATGGCACAGTATCAGCAGAGCCCTCACAGTCTCTTGCACATGGGACACTCCACCCACCCTGAGCCGCCCAGCATCAACATGATGTGCCGAGCCGCCAAAGCCCTGCTGGCCATGGCCCAAGTGGAGGAGACAGGCCCGAGTTTGTGCTCTTCGAGAGCAGGCTTCTTGATATCTCGCTGTCCTCTGTGCTGAACTCTGGCGTGGCGGCCATCCTGTGTGAGGTACTGTTTAAGCTTGGCCGCTCGTGACACGCACAAAGGAGCCTAGAGTGCCATCATGGGAACGCGCGGCTGAGCTGAGCCACAGAGATCACACACAACTGTTGGTGTTATATTTTTATTTAAGGAAAAGAACACAAACAAAAATTGTTTTTACATACAAATGAATATATAGAGAATATATATAGCTCCTCTGCCCCATTTCCCAGTTTTCATTTTGGATTTTTAAATGATTTTAATACAGATATTTAATACTTGGTCTTTTTGTTTTGTTTTTCTATTCTTTTTTATTTGTTTTGTTTAGTTTCATCTGTGCATTTTTTGTTCATTTGTTTTAACCAAAGTTTGCATCTGATACACGTTTTTAGAGTATTTTGCTCTCAGAATGTTTTTAATTGTTTTGATGCAGTGTTTTGTTCGTTTTCTTGTGGGAATTTGTTTATTCGGAATGCAGATTTATTTAAATTGTGAGACATGTTGTAGATAGAACTTCTCTTGCAAAGTGTTGCGATAAAAGAAAAAAAACAAAAAAAAAACACTGAATTTAAGACATACATGTATACAGCTCTGAAAAAAGCATTGTGCAATAGATTTAGCTGGCTCAGAGGGGAGATGATGAAATGTGAATGACCACAGGCAATGTTCTGATCTGACCACCAGTGTTGCACTGTTTCACCACACCAGTATCTGAGGGTCAAGCGAGTGTTGGTTTCTAATCTGACTTGCTTCCATATAAGTGCAGCCGCAGAGGGTCCTCTCTCTGACGGCAAACTCAAAAGTGCTTCGAGTTACCCCTCTTCTCTATACTATATCCACGGGTCAATTTGTATATAGAAACTGTACATTAAATGGGCCCCTTTTCACATTTTTGTTTCCTCCAAGAGATGTGGTATTATACAAAGTGAGTAGTTAATGCTACATGCTATTGACATTTGCAAATGAATATTAAGTCATTGTTTTCAGGTGAGGATAGTCTTCGAACATGTAAGGGGCCGTTCACACAGGGTGAGTTCTTGCATTCAGTCTGCCTCATTTTTTTTTATTGTTGGTCACATGCCAAACAGACACATTTGGTCATTGTGTAGCACCTTTTTGTTTTTGGTGTCTTTAAAGTCACAGCGTCAAGTTGAAAATAGTATTTTGAAAGGGTACACAGCAGATCAATGTCGGTTTTACAACAATGGACCAATCAGATGAATTTGGGTGCTGGAAAAGCATCTGTCCTGTGGATTAAAGCATGTACATTAGCAATTGTGTATGGGATTTTCAATTCAAGAATGTATTCTGTGTGAACGCCTCAAAGACTTTCCTGTATGTCCTTTAATGAAGTGCTGTGTGACGAGAGATAGCAATGGCTCCCTCTAATGGCCTTAGATTTTTGAAATTACAGGCTAACTGAAAAGACGTCTGATGGCATAAATGTAATTCAATGTGAAAGTTACCCCAAAATGACTTAATGATTTTAACAAAAAGTATGTACAACTCTTTATGTAAGCTCTTTTTGCTCCATATGATTTGATGACCATTGTTTATTCAGTATAAAGTCTTTATACATGTTCCACATGTTAAAAGTAAATGTACATGAAATTTGGTCTCAGCACTGTGAACGTTGTTCTTCAGTGTTGTTTTTATTTTTTTTGTGTGTGTCACAGAGAGGCCAAAAAAGTTACACAAGTATGTACATCATCAATATTGTAATATTTAAGAAGCAAAAACACTTAATTCCCGTCAGTTAAGGTTGATGGGTATATTTTTGGCCGGTCTACCAACCCCGTGCTCAATGCTGCATTTGTCGCATCCACATTTTAACCAGATTACATGCCCTAAAAAAAAGCAGCAGCACAAAACACTCTTACATTGGCGTTTTTAGCTCTTCTTTAGCACATGTTTTTGTCCTTTGCCTCTCTTTTCCAGGACAGCCTGGAAACATCTTTCAAAGATTACTAAGAGATATGCTTTTATTAGCCCATGCAATCACATGAACCCAATTTAACACAATAGCTGCTTTAATTCGATACGTTTAAAGTACAAACACCACCAGCCAAAGGGCAGTAATGTTATTTGCAAGGACCACATAAATGCTCCGAAAGTATGGTTCCCAAAAAAAAAACCCACAAGGCCAATGCTTTTAGTTGGACTGCAAACAATTGACCTGGCAGATGTGAATAAAATAACATAATTGAGACTGCAGTATGTACAAACATAATACTGCCAAATCTTTTTGGCTAAGGTCTAGTAAAATCCAGTGTGGCACAAGAGATTACGCCAAACACAACCCAGCCCAGTCCTTCAGTGAAGCGTTCTCCAGTTGCTGGGTCAAAAATGTCTGATTGAACTGACCCGTTGCCTCATGACCATCTATGGTATTTCCAGACAGCCGGTTAAGGCTGCGTTTTTGATCATAAAAAGCCATTTCTACTCATTTCGACTTGAAGATGGAATTCCAGTCAAATGGAGCAGAGTTCGTATCTTCTTTTTTGGGGATTGCGGGGAAATGGATTGCATTTTCTGGCGAAAATCCTTCAGCTGCAATAGAGAAATGATATACATCAATCAAAGGTTGCAGATTATAGTGGGGAATAAGTGAAAATGGGTACATGGCATTTAAAGCCACCATTTTTATCAGGTACGTACACTGTGGACACCCAGGGCCTTCCAAACGGTGAGGCTGAGTAGGCCGAGCTCCACACCAAGCGTACAGCGACCCCCATCCCAACGCCCGCAGCGCTAGCGACGCTCCGCTCTCCGGCACCGCGGCAGTTCCCACTACACCCTGAGCTCATCCACAGCAGAGGAGTGGCATTATCAAAATATTGCAAATGTACATATCACGATTTGCATATCAGTTTTTGATAACTGCATGATTTCAACACACCATAAAGGCCAATTTATACTTCTGCGTCGAGGGTACGCCGTAGTGTACGACGTTGCGCTACGCACGTAGGCGACGCCGTTGTGAGCATTTATACTTCTGCGTTCAGGTCTTGGTTGCTCTGCAGTATTGCTCTGAAACGCTAGTTGGCGGCGGAGGGTTTTAATGTTCCACTGTGTTTCGATTCCTCGCGGCTAGGTTACTAAAAGCAATAGCGACTGAAAGAGAGCGGATCATGTTGGAGTTAGAGCTTATTGAGGTGGAAAACAGTTCATTTTAGTGAAATTACTAAAACTGAAAGGCAGAAATGAGAGAAGACGTCGGAGGAGATGGTACGCATGGAAATGCGTGAGAAGGCACGTGCGGAAAATGCCGTATGAGGAAATGCGATGCTACCAAGCCAACCAATCACCGATCTTGCGGGTCGCGACGTGTAGTTAAATTTTTGAGGAGGTGCACGTCAGGCTACGGCGAAGGGTACGCAGTATGGGACGCGTCTGTGCGTATGCTACGCCGTACCTACTGCGCGCACCCTACGCAGAAGTATAAATTGGCATTGCAAGTTTTAGGTTGATGCAGAGAGTAGACTGGACACATGACTGTTACATACTTACAATGTTTATATGTGAATAAAAGACAATTAAATCTGTTCATCATATAAAGAGATCGTGTTTCCTCAGAAAATCTGGACTCAATCCATATGGATTAGTTTTACAATTTTACTCTTTGAAGTATCAAAATGTCAGTTGTGTGTCAGCGGTCAATGGAGGGATACATTTTTTTAATCAAATAGATCTTGATTTGTGTTCAGAAGATGAACGAAAGTCTTACAGGTTTGGAGCAACAGGAGGGTGAGTAATAAATGACAGAATTTTTATTTTTGAGAACTAACTATGTTGGAGAACTAACTCATTAAGGTTAACGCACAGAAAGCCGCATCTTGGACAGCATGCAATCCCGAATTCTTGGACAGCATTCTACTCTTGGTGAGTATTCCCGTCAACACATTCAGTTATGTCTTAAGTGGACTAAAGAAGAGAAAGAAAGATCTTAGATCTTAAAGTGACAGCAACCTAACAAACCTGCTTTAATTGTCTGTGTGCACAATGTTTAATCATTCTCTTAGCTCTCGACCTGAATAACCTGTAGCTTTAATAAGAATTAGTAAATATTTAATTCATACAGTGAAGACTAAGCAGTGCTTTATGTAAATGTAATGCTACAGTAAAACACTGCCGTTTACCCTCAGAAGTTGTAGGGATGCTTTCTTCTCGAAAAAGAATGGAAACATGCATGTTGATTATATTAAAGCATTATCGTATCGCACAACGAATTATAGCATTATTTAACGAGTTATCACTAGAATGCTATAACTACACCTACCACAAGTCAAACTGTTGACAACACATTTTACTTTTAAATTATGATGCATTATGAATGAAGGTGGATAAAGCAATAAGATCCTCGATTTTATCTATCGGGCATTCATTGGATCATGGAAACTGAGCAAATGAATTGATTCATAACAACATCCGGAAGTCATTTCAGAGGAAGAACACACTGCTCTGTGTTTCAGTAAACACTTTCTTAGGAATAACAGACACTGATTGATTTTCCACAACTAAAGCCAGTATTAAAATGTGCATTAAATAGGGTAAATTTCTCATCTTGACTTGAGCTTCACTAAACCCCATTTTGTCTCAGATTTTGGCAGCTTTCAAAAAATGTAAAATCCTCAAAGAAAAATGATCATGTTTAGCTATTTCAACAAAAATGGAGAGTTGTTTCGGAGTACGTTTTTATATCTTGATGAAATATTACGTGCTTTTAAGACATGCATAAGATCAGAAACCTATTTTAAGAAATTAAAGTGATAGTTCACCCAAAAATGAAAATTACCCCATGAGTTCCTAGGTGTAAATTAAAAAATAAAGCCCTTCTGAAGTGAAGCAATGCATTCATGTAAGAAAAATATCCATATTTAAAATTTTATTGACTACATTAACTAGCTTTAGTTGTGTATGACTTAGGATGTTCAGTAGGAGTAGCGTAAGCTGGGCTGGGCGTAATCCTCATTACGTTGTGCGTCAAGTACAAGTGTTGCTCTTTTAGCCTAAGTCGACTTGTGTACGGTCGTCTAAAGCTTGGAAGAGCCAGCACATTTTCAATGTAACTCTGGTTGTATTCGTCTGCAAGAAGAATGTCATGTACAGGCTAGGTTGTGTACAAAAGTCTCAAAAACGAAACAGATGTTTCAGACAGTCAGACCATAAACAACATTAACTGCTTTAATGTAATTTAGTCTTTTACTGCTCTACATATTACATTAGCTTTTATTAGAGCTTCGCATGTTGCAGCCGTCAAGGAACGTGCTTTATCGTCTTGAGAATATGCAGTCGTATTTTACAGGCTTTTTTTAATAATAATAATGTAATACAAATTTGACAGATAAAATCCTTATAGCCATTTTTAATTATTTTTAATGAAAATATTCTTAATACATTTTAATATAATTTTCTTTTCACTTCCTGAAGAAAATGAGTAGGACAATGATATGGTGCTACTAATGCCCACCCTCAAATTATATTATTATTAAATTCTGGCCCTCTCTCAATATATATATATATATATAGTCTATATGTATATATATATAGTGTATATGTATGTGTGTATGTGTATATATATATATATATATATATATATATATATATATATATAGAGTGTATATGTATGTGTGTATATATATATATATATATATATATACACTGTATATGTGTGTATATATATATATATATATATATACAGTATATATAACACACATAAAAACATATACATACATACACTATTTATATGTGAGATCTTTCATCCTTTTATTGTCTGCTGGAAACTGGAAATCTTAATCAGTCTTACAAAAAAATAATCCCACATTTATCCTCCACAAGCTGCATATTTTGAGATGTCATCCATGTTGACACTGCCCTGGACAGTACAGATACTAGTCAAGTGATCTGTCATCAGTCGAACTGGACTCAGACATATGATCCGCCTCCTCGCCGCTCTTATATTGGATTTAGCCGCTTAAAAAACATTTTTGGCAAGACGTGTGTTTACTGATGTGGGATAATGGGCTAAAATAGGAATGCAAAGCAGCAGACAGAAGAGTCTGTTTCATTTCTGTAGTGTATGTTCAAAACAAGTGATAAAACAGAATGGTATGTCAGCAATTACGTCGATGTCTAATTGTGTTAAGTTAGCGTACGTGAGCTGGCCTGTGCTCTGCCTGGTTCCAGGAATAACCAGAGCACACAACCGCTTTCAGAGAACTAGATTATACTGGAAACAGAGGAACACTATGATGGCACAGTTTCGAAATATTTCAGACTATGATTAAATATAACACAATATTAAATGAGACCCAACAATTTGGCTAAAAATCCCATCGTGATTACTTTAAACCATTCTGTGATTGTTTTCACAAATATGGATATTGTAATTTGCACTGAGATATGATTAGCATCTTGTGTTTTGCTCACTCTGCTGATCTCACATTGAATCTGCATTTAAAAGTACATTTTTGGTCCACTTATTTATTACAGGCTATTTTTTGCAGCAGCACTTGTCAAGTAATAATTATAATAATATTTTTGCAAATATTTTTTATTATAAACAGGCTTACTTTTCATTTTTGTTGGAACACTGTTGAGTAGAATATTATAGTTATTGTTAATAATAATAATCATAATAATAATAATAACATGATTAGGATTTTTTATTCCAATTAATTATGGCAGTTGATGTTATTGTTAATTATAATTTTAAAAATATGATTAATAATAATATGATTTTTTTTATTCCTCTTAATTATGATAGGGTAATTTTTCATTTACACTTTTGTTGGAACATTGTTGAGTTGAATATTATAATTGATGTTATTGTTAATAACAGTATTTCTGATACTAACAATAACATGATAAATAATTATATGATTAAAAAAAATTAATTCCACTTAATAATGATCATTTTTAACACTATACAAAAAATTTTTTAAAACTCTTGAGTCAAACATTACTCTTGATAACAATAATAATAACATTTTCCGAGATATAATATATTTAATTCATGTTTTGTCACATGGCATTCTGGTGTAATTCTGAAGGAAAGTGTTCCCCGATACCTTACTGAACCACTCTGGACTCTTCTTCTTAGCCATTGCCAGAGTGGAGCCTGAAGCCTGCCGATTACACCCGTCGTGCCAATGCAAGCCAGGAACACACCACCTGAGCACAACACACTCAGATTAACACTACTGTACCATAACGTGACAACAATACACCTCTGATTGAATATCATTTTATGGTTACAAAAATGCCTCTATTTTTTTTTATTATTATTATTGTTGTTGTTATTATTATTTGACATAATGGTAAATGGAGTTAATTCATAATTAGATATTAATTTAATATGTTAAATCCAAGTAAATATAGTGTGCATTTATATTAAATAATGCAAAAAAATGATTCACACCTCTGAAGAAGTTTGATAAAAATGTTTAATAAAATTCTAACTCAACCCTGGTGATCAAGAAGAATTCCAGTAATTTGTAAAATTTCTGCTGTTTGTCTATTGAATCATCTTTTCGCTTGAAACAGACGGTTCTCAGTTCAATGAGTTGTTGACTCGAGAATCACTCGAACCTATTCAGTTTGATTCGCGAACGAACCGTAAGGACATGTTCGTTAAACAGTTCATTGAAAAGACTCGGCTCAAATAAAGATTTGTTCACGCATCGTACATCACTACAAGCGAATCAAAAGTGCCAGATATGTAGAATGTATCGAATACATAGACCATACCGTCTTCATACATGATATGACATTTAACATTTATATTGACGTTTTCGATATAACATTATGCGACTAATCAGACGAAGTAAACTAAATTGCCGCTTCATGAGAGACATCAACAGATAATTCATAAAGCGTGCGCGTGTTCATGACAATGGTCGCATATGCTATATCAATATCAATACATCAAACCTTTAATTAATTGTGATTTGTCTTCTTCGAGAGTGTCATTGACTGTGCCGCTCGCGCTCTGCCTGCTCCACTGACATCTTGAACGGGTGCGACTCACACACGAGTCCGCGGTGGAAACACGTTAGGCGGAACCTTTCACATCACACATTACTGCTAGTTACGTTAAAAAGTGGATTTAATCCAGCATTTCACTAGAGAAAAATGTCATTATAAAGCCGGTTATATAGGGAATGCGGTAGGTACGTCACGCCGCGTAGCATTATGGGACGTGGGCGCCATCTTCTCCACAGGCACGACCTCCGTTTACCTTCGGGGATAATAGATAGGTGTTTGGCTAAAACGAGGCAAATTTGAAGAAGACCGGAAGAAATGGAAGAGGCGTTTAAAGAAGAGTAGAAGGGACCCTACCAAGGATAAACTAAATGCCACTGCCAAAAAAAAAAACGTAATTTGGACAAACTATCCTGCGATAAACAACGTTGATGCACATGATTTAGTTTTGGTGTTCAAAGCCTATGCTAGCGTTGATTAACGTTACTATTGTACATAAAGTTCAAGCTATTTTACCTGAAAAGTAGCTCTCATAGTTAATGTTAACTTGCTATTTTCAGTCTATATGTTGAGTTTTCATAGGTTGTGCAAGAAAAACAATGTACATTACTTTATAATGCCACAAGATGTGGTCGAACTTGTTAAATACAACTGTACCTTATTGTACATCATTTAATGTTGATGACACGTGTAAAATGAGGTATTTGGTAGTTTATTTTAAAAATAGTTCGATGTATCTCTGCCCATTTATGTGTACTTAAAGGGTTTTTCGGATGCAATCAGTACATAAACAGAGAAGTCACTTAATGTATTTATTAAGCAGTTATATAAAACATGATTTCACAAACGTTTTAAAAGAAAGGCATGTAAAGACGTACAGATATCAAAGCAAATTGTTAATCGAAAACAAATAAATATAATTTGATTCATGCAATGTGTCCTAGCTTTATCATCTGCTGACAAGATAACTTGAACCACAAAGTCAACTATCCTCCGAACTGTTAGTCATCGATGAAGATACAAACAATACACAACCTCTTGCTTTTTCTACCTTTAACAAACATAGTATGCTTGTGGAGGACATTAAGTAAAGTTTTTCCTCATGATTGCGTTTTTCCTCATTACTTCCCTCATCCCCACGCGATCCGGCTTCTTCTCGTCAAGTTCCTCGACCTGCTTCCCTTATTGTTTTTCCAATGAAGAAAGGTGAAAAAACGTATTCCGTTGTTCGGTTTCCTCACTGAACGATCGTGTGACATGCTATGGCAGTTTGTAACCTAACAACCATATCTACGTTTATTACAGCTGACAGAAATATCCAAACACAGCCTCCAAAACATGCATTTAAAATACAGCGGTATTGGGCGCGATCCGGAAATATGGTGCGGACTCCATAATGCAACATGGCGTGACGTCAACTCCGCATTCGCCTATACTGTTACATTCTGATTATCAATTCAAACTAGAATAAAATCCAAATAATGGCAGAGTAACAATAGTGCTGCAGAAGTGTATGAGTGATCAATAAAATAAGTGTGCTGATGTAGATAACGTTACATGCTTTGTATTTTTTGTTGTTGTAACACGTAATGTTATTTAACAAGATACATGTGTCTGTGAGAGGAGGACTGAGATTCTGTTGATCAGGTCGGCTGTGTTTCAAAACGTAAGCTGAGCTCAGCTGCCTACCTAGACAGCATTGGGGATTCTCTGACAGAGAGCTGTCTGAGTAATGTCTTGCTACTGTAAATATTTATTTCTGTACATAGTTTTGATATTGTATGCTACAAGCAGGTTTGGAAACTGCATTTGTTTGCAAATAAAAATAATAATAATGTTTTTTTGTAGATTTTAAGACACGTACTCACTAGGTGGTGGTCACTGAGGTTTTGAGACCTACCCCCAAATATTGACTATAAAGGCAGCTCACTTGGTCGTGAGCGAGTGCACGCAGAATATGCTGCCGACATAGACAGCTCGATATGATTTGAGCCGCGCCGCCTGTTTATAGGGTCATCGTGTGCCGTGAGCTCAAGCAGTTCACGCGGTGATCTACTCCATCCACATCCTGCGATTTCTCTCCCTCCTTCATCATAATGGATATAGATGATCAAACGCTCACCTTTGCTTGTTTGCTGTTGTGATATCGATGCGCGCGCCGGCAGATTTAGACATTTAGATGGCGTTCATGCAATAAAGACCCTCTCGCGAACGGGATTGTACGAGGACATCGGAAGGACGTTTTTCAGACGTTATTTTCCTAATCTTTTTTAGTGGATTTTAGAACCGCATCAAAGGAGTAACAATCTTTGACAACGCTACATTTCTGGGCATGATGTCCACATGCCTCCTGTGTCCTGGAGCGCATCCTGTTGTGTTGAGGATAGACATCTGCAATGAAGGAGTTATCCAAACAAACATGCGAAGAACCAAACACTCGGATCTTATTCCATGCCGGATCTAAATATTATCATTTTTAATGTAATGTAATTCAATCATTGAAGATCGCAATAAAACATGGAGCTGAGAAAAATGGTTCCTTGATTCCAGTCCCACGCTTTTTCTTGACTGGGTTGTTTAGGCTAATGCTTGCTTCCTCTATCAGACCAGAGCATGTTTCTCCGAGACCCAGCTGTCTCTGTTAGTTCCTTGAGGACATTTGAGTTACTGATTCACTTGTGCTGCTTTAAAGTTTTGTTTTATTGCTGGTGTGTAAATGACAGGCAACATGCATCTTGGGGTTGAGGAGCCCATTCGTGAGTGCCAGTACAACCAGATCTGCACACACAACTCCTCACCCATGGACACCCCACACAGCAAGAAGAGGAAGAGCAAAAGGAAATGGCAGGTTTTTCCTGGCCGAAACAGGTTTTACTGCAAATGGGCGGATCATGATGGCCAAGCAGACCGGGGTCTTCTACCTTACCATGGTTCTCATTCTGGTGACCAGTGGCCTCTTCTTTGCCTTTGAGTAAGTACTTTGACCCTCTGGAGTTCTCATATCTTGCCTCTGAACTCAGACACTACCAAAATGTTTGTAGACCACGGACACTCTTAAAAATAAAGATTTGTTATTGGCATACAGTTTCATAAAGAACCAAAAAGGGAAAGTTTCACCAAAAAATGAAAATTCTGCCATTATTTACTCTTCTGAACACAAGTGAAGATCTTTTTGATGAACTCTAGAGTCCCTCTATTGACAGATATGTAACTACTACTTTGACGCTTCAAAAAGTTACACAAAAACTAATCCATATGTATCGAGCGGTTTAGTTCAAATTTTATGAAGAGACACAATCGCTTTATGTGACGAACAGATTTAATTTAGGCTTTTATTCACATATAAACAATGATCAGCGAACATAAAGCTCAATCCGAACCTGCTTGGCGCGCCAGAACAAACCTCTTGCTGAATCTCAAACGGTGATGCGAAAACACGAGAATGAACCTCATTGGTTCTTGCTGAAGCTCAAACGTGATGCGTAACACAACGAATGAACCTCATTGGTTCACATACGTCAGGTGAACATGCTTGAGCTTCAGTTTGCTACAACGAAAGCCTAGTTTAAGCCCGATTTGCAAACCGTTGAGCTTGTCGATGAGCCTGGCAAACCAGACCTATCAAGATGTTAGGTCTGGGAACTCACAATTGGCATAGCTCAATCCGGGGGCGTGATAAAAGGTTGTCTTTCAATATCCCTCTGCATGCCATAGGATAGCGCTAACCAACCAGAGCAATGATGGCTGTGGCTGAGTGAGTCCCATGTGTTTTCCCCGTGGTTTTCTCTCAGCGGAGCAAGTCGATGTATTAAACTTTTGCCGTAACCGGTCGCCAAAACTCTGAACACATCTTCCCTTTTAAGGATGACTTAAGTTACGTTCTTGAACTCCAAGTCATCCGAGTCGCGGCCAAAGCTCGAATTCGAAAGACCGCTGTTCGCCAGCTGCGTCTTGTTTGTTTTTAAGTAGCAGGGAAATCACCTATGGATATCACGGCGCATAAATGTCACAACTTTGCAGTCATTGTGTTAAGCCCGCCCACCAACTCTATACACAATGTGATTGGCCAGACCAGAGTTTGGATTTTCCACTTCAAAAGTCAACGGAGAGTTGCAGCAAAATAATTTTTGCTGCCGCTGAGGGTGCGTCTGAGTATTTGCATAATTCAGCTCGACGTTTTAAAATCAAGTAGTGTGAACTAGGCTTAATGTGTCGGTTGATGAATCTTCATAAGTAAAAGCCTAGCTATATTCAATCTGTTAAGCATATAAAGCGATTCGAGTCTCTTTAGAAAATTTGGAGTAAACCACTCGATTCATATGGATTAGTTGTTTTACAATGTCTTAATGAACTTTTTGAAGAGTCAAAGTGGTAGTTGTGACTTATGGAGGGACAGAAACCTCTCAGATTTCATCATGAGGGTGACTAATAAAAGAAATGTATATAGTTTTGGGGTGAACTATCCCTTTAAACATCCATTGAAACTTTTAATTTACAAAATGTTTAAAGAAAGGTTCTTCACACTAAGAAAAAAATGGTTAAAAACAAGAGAGATTCTTTAATGGCCTTTTCTGAATCTTCAGTCGTGTTTTGAAGGACCTCAGCGCAGGACGTAAATGCCATGGTATATGAATATGGAAATCACTCAGTACTTGATTTGATGTTATCATTATGATTACCGTTGATTAAGTCCCAAAATAGGCAGTGCTTTCAAAACGTGACGACTTCCATCCCACATTCATGGAAGTGGACATTATGTAAACGGCTCAGTATTATAGCCTCGTCCCTTCTGTTGTATTTCTCTCCATTACTCTGGATGAAGTGAGCTCTCGGCTTTATTATACCTGGGCATTTCAGATGAATTGCATGTGGTCTGTGATCCACTCAAGCCGATGCAGCAATTCACACATTTACAAGAGGTAAATGGTGTAATTGAATGACTTCAGTCCACGTAACTTCCAACACACTGCAGGCTGTGAGGAACTCCTTGTGGGAAGTTTAACCAACCTAGAGTAGAAACTATTGATGTGTGACATTTGGATTCCTGACATTTCGGAAGATTTTTAGACAAGAGAGCCTCATTCTCAGAGACTTTGGGAGAGTTTGCAGTTAAAAACCCATATCAGCTAGTATGCAAATGCCTTTTTTTTCGCACACTTGAAGCATGTTTGCCTGTAACCCTTGGACGAGTGTTAAAGACTCTCTCAGTGGGATCCTGTGGATAAGAGATGTGTGGAGCAGAGATTTTCCAGTCCCATCCCCCACCTCTCAAACCCCATACATTCCATACCACAACTTCCAAAACACAGACGTGGTGCGGTCCTGTTTCCATGGCAACGGTTTCCCTTTTCCCGATCTTTGTATGCTTTTGGAGGAGCCCCGTGTCTCCTAGGAAACAACAGAACGGCCCAGCCCATGGTTGTATTTTCTGTGCTTTAGGGTTAGTCCTGTCATGCTTTTTTGAAACGATTATAAAGTCATTACAGATGTTTTTGTGAGCCATTTTAACCCAGTTAGCTGAAGCTATAGATGAAAACGTTGGTGAAAAGGCAGTCGCGTTGCACAGTTCAATGCAAGCTATTTACTCGTAAATCATTTGAAGCAGTTAATAATGGCTAGGTTGTGTCATGGGCAGGGATAAAAACAGGAAAGAGTATTCAGTCAGACTTGTTGACAGCGGACAGGATGGATCAGTGTAGGGCAAGCAGTAAAAATAACTCCAATCAAAGCAATATTCAGTTTAAAACCACCGGTTCTGATCTATTGACAATGACGTCCTTGACATTTTTTACCACAGGAAATAACTTTGTGGGCAAGACGTTCCAGAGTGTTTAAGAACAGAAATGTGCAGCTTGTGTTTTTGTTAAAACGCATATTCTTCAGTACAGAAATGTATTTGAACTACTTATTTTGCCAGATGAAAGTCTGGTCATGTGCTACCAACAATACTTTTGACTGGGCACAGTTTGCTCCATGTGAACTGAACTTTCATGATCATGTTTACCAGCTTAACTTTGTCATGAAGTTTGATATGTAACTTGTATAGCTTTGCATGGCTAAGCTATTTTATTAAAGCTGCAGTCCGTAGCTTTTTTTTGCGTTAAATATGATCCAAAATATATTTTCGAAAAAACACATAACCAGCCAGTGTTCAATGCTATCTGCTTGCCTTAGTCTTGACGGTTTCAAAGTGGTAAGCTTGTAATAATGTTTTTAATTCCAGTGGTACTGGTGGATTTCCATGGGTGATTCAAGCATGTCTTTGCATCATTACGTCACATCTGTACACATAAAGGATTCTCAGCTCGTATAAGCTATATTGAGTCATTATGTCACATCTGTACACACATAAAGAAGAGTTTCGGCTAGTAGGCTATATTGGCTCATTACGTCACATCTGTACAGATAAAGAAGAGTCTCGGCTAGTAGGCTATGTTGAGTCATTTTGTCACATCTGTACACATAAAGAAGAGTTTCTGCTAGTAGGCTATATTGAGTAATTTTGTCACATCTGTACACATAAAGAAGAGTCTCGGCTAGTAGGTTATATTGAGTCATTTTGTCACATCTGTACACAAAAAGGAGGAGTCTCGGCAAGTAGGCTATATTGTATCATTACGTCACATCTGTACACCAAGAAGAGTCTTGGCTAGTAGGCTATATTGAGTCATTACGTCACATCTGTACACATAAAGGAGGAAGTCTCGGCAAGTAGGCTATATTGAGTCATTACGTCACATCTGTACAAAGAAGAGTCTTGGCTAGTAGGCTATATTGAGTCATTACGTCACATCTGTACACATAAAGAAGAGTTTTGGCTAGTAGGCTATATTGAGTCATTACGTCACATCTGTACACATAAAGAAGCAGTCTCGGCTAGTAGTCTATATTGAGTCATTACTTCACATCTGTACACAAAAGAAGAGTCTCGGCTAGTAGGCTATATTGAGTCATTATGTCACATCTACACAAAGAAGGAGTCTCGGCTAGTAGGCTATATTGAGTCATTATGTCACATCTGTACACAAAGGAGGAGTCTCGGCTAATAGGCTATATTGAGTCATTACATCACATCTGTACACAAAGAAGAGCCTCGGCTAGTAGGCTATATTGAGTCATTACAGAACATCTGTACACAAAGGAGGAGTCTCGGCTAATAGGCTATATTGAGTCATTACGTCACATCTGTACACATAAAGAAGAGCCTCGGCTAGTAGGCTATATTGAGTCATTACGTCACATCTGTACACATAAAGAAGAGCCTCGGCTAGTAGGCTATATTGAGTCATTATGTCACATCTGTACACAAAGGAGGAAGTCTCGGCTAATAGGCTATATTGAGTCATTATGTCACATCTGTACACATAAAGAAGAGCCTCGGCTAGTAGGCTATATTGAGTCATTACGTCACATCTGTACACATAAAGAAGAGCCTCGGCTAGTAGGCTATATTGAGTCATTACGTAACATCTGTACACAAAGGAGGAGTCTCGGCTAGTAGGCTATATTGAGTCATTACGTCACATCTTTACACATAAAGAAGAGTCTCGGCTAGTAGGTTATATTGAGTCATTACGTCACATCTGTACACAAAAGAAGAGTCTCGGCTAGTAGGCTATATTGAGTCATTACGTCACATCTGTACACAAAGAAGGAGTTTCGGCTAGTAGACTATATTGAGTCTTTACGTCACATCTGTACATAAAGAAGAGTCTCGGCTAGTAGGCTATATTGAGTCATTACGTCACATCTGTACGCAAAGAAGAGTCTCGGCTAGTAGGCTATATTGAGTCATTACGTCACATCTTTACACATAAAGAAGAGTCTCGGCTAGTAGGCTATATTGAGTCATTACGTCACATCTGTACGTACATAAAGAAGAGTCTCGGCTAGTAGGCTATGTTGAGTCTTTATGTCACATCTGTACACATAAAGAAGAGTCTCGGCTAGTAGGCTATATTGAGTCATTTTGTCACATCTGTACACAAAGAAGAGTCTCGGTTAGTAGGCTATGTTGAGTCATTACGTCACATTTGTACACAAAGAAGGAGTCTCGGATAGTAGACTATATTGAGTCTTTACGTCACATCTGTACACATAAAGAAAGAGTCTCGGCTAGTAGGCTATGTTGAGTCATTACATCACATCTGTAGACATAAAGAAGAGTCTCGGCTAGTAGACTATATTGAGTGTTTACGTCACATCTGTACACATAAAGAAGAGTCTCGGCTAGTAGGCTATATTGAGTCATTACGTCATCTGTACACAAAGAAGGAGTCTCGGTTAGTAGACTATATTGAGTCTTTACGTCACATCACATAAAGAAGAGTCTCGTGCAGACGCTGATATTGAGTCATTACGTCACATCTGTACACATAAAGAAGAGTCTCAGCTAGTAGATTTAGATTTGTTCTGTTCTTCTCCTGCGTTCTTAAGTAAAAGTAAATTTAGCGCAATCAAATACTTAAGTATATCTTTAGTTGGACCTCATCACTATTTCTGGAGAACTGAAAGTGCATTAAGTACAAACTTTGTGGATCCAATTTAGCCAATTTATTTTAAGTATATCAGTTTAGTATACCAACAGTGCAATTGCAGGCTATTTATATTAAGTACATACTACATATGTAAATGTATTTGTTGTAGTTTTACATTTACATTTTGTTATACAATACATTTTGGTATATTTATTTTTCAAAAGGGTTGTCTGTGGTAATCATCACAAGTACTCGAAGATTCCTTTAAAGAAAAATTGTTGAATAATTTGTATCTTGATAAACGGCTCTAATGAAAACATGCATGAAAAAGCATAGATTGCAGTAGTTTTGCTTTTTTTTAGTATTGACTCCTAATTCAGCACAACAACACTGTGTTTATAGGCTAGACTTTAGACTTGTGAGTTCAGCAAGTTTAATCTACATGGAGAAAGTGTAACTTGATAATGGACTTCAACTCTTGCCACGGTGCAAGTCCTTGTGTGTCGGGATGTAGTGACCCTGTACAACCTTTCTGTCCGTCACAACAACCTCAGAACTGTTCCTCGGAGACCAGTAATCTTCAGTCTGACAGTGACATCTAGAATCATTGGTAAACACAATATGGCGTTTCTAAAGGGTCCCTTAGGGGATTGCTATTTTAACATGCTAGTCGATAGCATCTGACCAATTTGCCTAATTCAATTGCGATGCCTAGTTGTGCTTTGCCAATTTAGCAGCCATCAGATTGCAGTGCAAGTCATTTAAAATGTTTATGTTCTGGAGTCTGAATACCATACTATGGCAGGCAATTTTTGGGCATTGTACCACAGACCATTTGCTAATGCTTTGAAACAGATGGTGGTACATTTTATTAACTTCTAAGTGTACAAAGAAGCTAAATTGGATTTTTTTTGTCACAAAGAATGCATTAGATTCAGGTTATTCTCATTTAGATTATTCATTGAGGTTCAGATTGTATATGAACAGTCCTGTATTCTGATTCTCATCTATTATTTATTATAAAACATGATGTCTAGTATGCTTATTATAGTCAGCTGCATTCCAGCCATGCTTAAATACAAATAAACACAAAGTAAAACCCCTTTTTTACCGTTTAACTGCACAGCACCCTGCACAACAATATAACAAATTGTAGTCTTCAGGAACTATATTTCTAGAGGAAATTACTAAATAAAATAAGGTAGATTGGCAATAAATCAGCCCATATTTGGCCATTTTTAGATTACATTTTAAACTTTTAAATTAGTATTACTAATGCATGTCTTCCAGAATATACTAATATCCTTATGATATAATAATGCACAACTTCTGTTCACTTTTTATTTTCATAAAATATTCTGTAATACAAAAAAAAAAATTCAATAACAGAAGAAATAACTTCTCAACTTTCTGAAGTTCTTCGACTGCTTTAATAAATTGCATTAGCCTGTGGGTACGTGTGATGAAGATGAAGATGATGATTTAGTGTGGGTGATGGAAGGAGACAAGGGGTCGGCGAATATTGGAGCTTGCTTTATTTCAATAACTCTTTCCACGAACCAGGCGACTCAGCGCTCTTCACAATAAACTCAAAATAAACAATCACTGCAGATCAAACTCTTCCGCTGTACACAGCTTTCCCAGGTTCCCCGGCAACAGACTCGTCCCGCTGATCACAGCTTCCCTCGGCCACGGCCACGGATACACTCCGAATGTCTGGACACAGCTCCGCACACAGTCACATACAAGCTCCAAGATCTCTCAACACTCTGTCCACCTGGCCCGCTTAAATGCGCTCTCCTCACACCAATCACTGAAATCACAAACAGGTGTTCATCATTTGAACTTCGGGAGAGAAAGTCCGCCACAACCATCTGTGCACCCGGCCTGTGGCATCCTTCGCGTTGGCATCCTTCATCCGTTGGAGCCACTGCAGGGGAGCGTGATCCGTACAGAGGGTGAACTTCGACCCCAGGAGATAGTAGCAGAAAGTGAGAACGGCCCACTTGGCTAATCTATCTCCTGGGTTAAGACGCGCCCAGCCCCCTGTCTGATGCGTCTGTCTGCAGAGAGAAAGGAAGAGAGAAGTTTTGGAGCCTGCAACAGCAGGCTGCCACACAGAGCAGCCTTTATTTGGGTGAAGGCTTGTTGACACTGCTCCATCCACTAGACGGTATCTGGCGCTTCCCTTTTTAGTTAGATCAGTCAACGGGCTAGCAAAGTCCGAGTAATTAGGGACAAACCTCCTATAATATCCTACTAGCCCCAGGAACTGTCTAACCTCCTTTTTGGTCTTGGGTCTCGGACAGGCTCGGAACCGCTGCTGTCTTATCAATTTGGGGACGCACCTGCCCGTGACCCAAGTGGAAGCCCAGATACCTAACCTCCACGCGCCCAATTGCACATTTCTTCGGGTGAGCTGTGAGCCCCGCCCCCTCAGCGATTTGAGGACCACTCGCAAATGCTGCATATGCCGCTGCCAGTCATTACTGTAGATGATAAAATCATCTAGGTGCGCCACTGCATACGCAGCATGCGGCCGGAGAATTGTATCCATCAATCGCTAAAAGGTGGCGGGTGCCCTAAACAGCCCGAACCGAAGTGTGACAAATTGGTGTAAACCGAACAGCGTCCGTGAAAGCAGTCTTTCTTTGGACATTGGAGATAAGGGGATCTGCTAATATCCCTTCATTAAATCCAGTGTCGAATTTTAGGCACTAAAACTATCGGGCTCACCCAGTCGCTCTTGGAGTCCTCTATTACCCCCATATCCAGCATTCGCCGCTAATTCATCCTGAACTACTTTTTTCTTGTGTTCCGGTATTCTATATGGCCGGCTGCGCACAACCACGCCCGGCTCAGTCTCAAAATGGTGCTGGATGAAGATTTGTTCGACCAGGGAGAGAACACATCCGCAAACTCTGCTTGTAACTGTCTCACGTCAGTGATCTAGGACAGCGAGAGGTGGTCTCTGCAAGCGGCCAGAGGGGAGGATTGGGGTTTTACATTCGCCTCTGGCCCAAGATCCTCCTCCCTACTCACCACCGTCGCCAGCATCACTGACTCCACCTCACTCCACTTTTAAAGGAGATTGAGGTGGTATATCTGATGTGTTCCCCCTCTATCCTGAACGAGCAACCTCATAGTTGAGATCATTAACGGTCCTTGCCACTTGGCGAGTAATTTTGAGCTGGATGTGGGAAGTAATACAAGGACTTTATCTCCCGGTGCAAATTTACGTAGTTTAGCCCCCCTGTTGTACAGCCGACTCTGTTTGTCCTGCGCCTGCAAAAAATTCTCCATGGAGAGCCGGTCTGGGACGTACTGAATTTCATTTTCACTATTCGAGGGTTTGTCCTCCCAAACCACCCTAAGAACGTCCAGCACCCCTCGGGCTGGCGCCCATAGAGAAGCTCGGAGGGGAAAACCCTGTGGAGGCTTGGGGGACCCTCGCGTACAACGAACAAGAGGGGTTCTTCTAACCACTTATCCCAATTTTTAGCGTCTTCCCGTACGAACTTACGAATCATGGTTTTTAACGTGCGATTAAACCGTTCTACCAAGTCGTCTGTTTGTGGGTAATAGACACTGGTCCGTATCGATTTAATGGCCAATAATTCGCACAGTTCGCGAATTGTGCGTGTCAGAAACGCTGTGCCTTGATCGGTGAGAATCTTTTTTGGGATTTCCACCCAGGAGATTAACTGAAAGGAGATACACTTTTCGCCGAAATGTTCCGAAGCGGCACTGCTTCGGATTCCGCGTTGCATAATTCACCAAGACTAATGCAAAGCGATGTCCCCGTGCAGATCCGTTCTAACGGCCCAACAAAGTCCATACCAATTCGTTTGAAGGGGACCTCTACTAAAGGAAGGGGGCACAAAGGTGCTTTACTATTGGCCTGTGGGTTTACCACCTGACATTCCTTGAAGACGCGCACCACCTGCGCACGCTCTCATGAATGCCCGGCCAGAAAAAAACAGGTCATTAGACAATTTAATGTGGCTGTCTACCCTAGGTGTCTCGCCATTGCATTACAAATGGGCCGCCTGGAATAATATTTCCCGAAGGCCCTTCGAAACGAATAATTGTGTTGTATCTTGTTTTTTTCTGGGTGTCCTGAGTTCACCCGATACAGGTTGACTGTAAATGGCTTTGCTTAAGACAGGGACTTTAAAAAGAAGTCTTGACAGTTTTGCACGGTCTGTAATCTTGGGGTTTAATTGCTGTGGCCCCTTCATATCTCATGTATTTACTACTGGTGGGATTTACTGCATAAACTCACTGTCAGTTTTTCCATTCCCTCCCTTCCAGCTGCCCATTCCTGGCATCAAACCTGACTCCTGCCATCCCGGCCATCGGAGGAGTGCTGTTCGTGTTTGTGATGGGGATGCTCCTGCGGGCGAGCTTCAGCGACCCGGCGCCCTGCCCCGGGCCACACCGGATGAGGCGGCTGACATTGAGAGGCAGATAGGTGCGTGTAAACACAAGATCATCACTCTTCCTCTATCTTCCTGATTCTGTTCTTCTCACACTGAGCTGAGCTGAGCTTCCAGGCTCCGGTTGCAGGTCTGAGGGAATGCTCTCGGTTAAAGGAGACGGGAGACATTTGATTTTATTCTCTTTTCTCGTTCCGATATGAATAATGCATGCTGCTCGCTCTCAGGTTTGCTGTCAGCACACTCAGAGTAATATGAAATCTGCTGAAATATTCATCCCTGGCGAAGATTTATGCTCCCTTAAAGTATTTGTTCATGTTATTCAGTCTGATGGTTTAATCAGTCGCAAGTTAATGGTGGTTAAAGGGCCAGAAAGGAAGATTGAACAGTCATTTTATACTGTATTCAGAATTGTGCTGTGGAATCACTGCAGGCCAAGCCATTTTATGCCATTGCATATCAAATCACTCGATTGATTCGCTTGCATATGAATCGCTGGTATAATTGAATGGAGTCACTGCTATAATGAGTTGTCTGGTCTTTCGTTGAGACCCCAGTGGTGAGGAGCTGAAATCACTGGGGCTGAGCCAGGAAGTGCACTTTAGCTCAGGTTTGTCATCTCTGGGATATTGAGTTATGTGTCCATGCTGTTCGTATGAATAATATAGTAGCAAGTAAACACTGCTGTGAGTCCCGGTGGTGCTGTGTGCTGCACAGAAGAGGCATTGCCGGTGTTTGAGGGTCACATAAGATGTGACTCCATTAAAGCAATAGTTTACTCAAAGATGACATTTCAGTATCAATTTGTCTCACCCCTTTAAAATCCAAGCAATTTTTCTTCTATGGGACACAAATGGGAAGTTTTAAAGAATGTCTGTCGAAGTCTGAAATTGATAATGAAAGTAGTGCAGGTTTCTGAAGTCATTTGTATAGCAAGTGTCTCCCTCACACAAAGCTGTGTCCAAAATCTCCAGTCAAAGCACTACTCCCTACCCCTATGTTGGGGAAGAGAGCAGAGCACTATATAGTGAGCTCACCAGCATAATAGAAACACCACTTTCGGACACTACTCGATCGTCTCTCTGCGCCGTCCATTACATCATCTGGTGCCGAGCCGGCTCGTGGGCTAAATAGACTTTTAAAAATGAATACATTACATTATATTGAGCTTATTTCTCCAAAATTTAAAAAACTAAAAGTGATTTCTGGCCATTTTTAGTTATAATGCGCTACTCCACACATGATTATTACTTATTTTTTCGATCAGCGCAATGCATGATGGTATGTAGGGCTTAGGTAAGTGACCTTCGGTTGTACACTACTTTTCAAAATGCATTCTGGGATACATTAAGTGGACTATATAGGGTTTAATAATCATCACTATACTTTCCGACAGCACTACAAAATGGAGAGCTCACTATATAGTCCACTATATAGTGAGTAATAGGTGATTTTGGACACAGCAACTGACTGAAAATTAGGTTATTAGCAGCAGCATCTCCTTCCTCCGAAGCTCTGTCTCCAGATTAGCTGACACCACTGATGACATATTACATTGGTTTTTGTGTATCTTTTTGACCAAACATCATTGACATCGATTTTAATGTTTTGAAAAGATGCATTTATTTAATCAAGGACAAAGTAAAAACAGTAATACTGTGAAAAATCAATACAATTTAAAAATAACTGATTTCTATTAATTCATGTCAAAATGTTATTTATTCCTGTGATCAAAGCTGAATTTTCAGCATCATTACTCCAGTCTTCAGTGTCACTTGAATCATTTTGTGCTCAAGAAACATTTGATTTATTAGTTGGGGTTCTTAAAGTCCCCCTGTAGTCAAAAATTGAATCCCTTTAAACTCATGTTTGATCGCCAAAATAACATATTTAAACATTTTCCTTGATTAAAGAAATTCTTCATGCCTTAAAATAGCTTGAAGGTAACTCTACATCCTTGCCTCATTTAGTATGTGCGGTTCTATGAATATGCAAATGAGCCCCGCCTCCACTCACTCACACCAGCTCTCACGTTGATCTGATTGGTTACACAGTAGTTTGTGACGTAGAGATGGGACGGTATGAAAATTTGATATCACGATTATAGTGTAGAAGTGTTCAAAAAGAACTGATACTCACACTGAAAACATTTCAACAAGTTTTATAATTGAAAATCAACAAACAACAAATAAAACAAGCAGCTATATGCAGTTTTTTAAGCAAGATTCTATTCTATGGCGTTTCCTTCTTTAAATGCCCGTCGTCAATAGCAACGCATTATAAAAACGGACGCGCGCTCTCGTTTCATTCAAATACAACTTGCCGTCTTGCGTCTTCTGATTTTTGATTGTATTGAAAATGAAATCAGAGTTGATTTATTGTTTACAGAGTTTGATAATATTGGTGTGATATATCTTGTCTGGACGATTGTTTTACAAAATGTATTTATAAACAGGTAAGATTTAAAACATTAGCTAATCTCATTATCAATTCAATATATCCCCGTAATCATGTGGTAAAAATTAAATCGGTGTAATACGTGATGTATCTATACATTACTATACCTTAATCTCACTCTTAATATGTCTTATTTGACGTTGTTCGTTCGTCTTTGGCTCAAAGCCACTTGCTGCAAACTTTTCTTTGCAGAAGCTTCACGTCTGTTTCAAGTGAGTGACATATTTAAACTCAAAACAACATTTTGTGCTCAATTGTTTCCCAGAAGTAGTTTTGGTTTGAGGTCGAAGTTAACTTGCCTTGCGTTCGCTATACAACAGTGGGTGATGGTCAGACGACTCGGCAGATTTGAAGTGTTTCTTTTGCACAGTGACTTTTTGTTCGGCAGACAGTGACTATCCTCGATCGAGTTTCCCTCAGGACTTTTGTAAAAGCCAAAATATGACCACACCTCAGATTTGGTCCTCTTAAAAGGCTGAAAAGTCTCCCGAGCACGGTCACTGCCTTCCGCCATTACTTCTCAAATAGTAATAAAGAAAAACACGCATTGTGCGTGCAGCATGCGCCTGCGTCAGACTGGCCGACAGGATTTACAGTGAGTTATTTAAATCACGATAATCAAACGCAGTTTTAATGATAATTAAATTTTAAACGATAATACGAACCATCAGTATATTTTATCGTGGTTTATCGTGAAACCGGTTATCGTCCCATCCCTATTGTGACGTCAAAAACACCAGCGATTTCAAACCACATTTTTTAGATTGTCTTTGGTTCGCTGCAGTTTTAAAGAGAAAATTCTCAGCAGTGATGTCGACTTATGAATTTGTACATTGTTTGTTTTATAGCATATTAAAAATGCAATTTAGTGTGTGTGGGAGATATTAGAACCTTTTACTTTCATAGAAGGGTTTTGAATAAAGGGTGAATAAATGGAAAAAAGGTCTTCATTTTAGAATAAAAAATTGCTCTAAAGTAATTTCAGATTCAGCATCCGTGCCTGATGGGCAATCATTTTGATTGGCCTTTCATTTCGTAAAAACATTCTTGCATGTACAGTAGGGATTCACTGATAGGAAAATTGTCCGATACCAATAATTCTTTAAATGTTAAAGCCGATAACCAATATATTGCCGATAAATCTAAATGCAAGTTTTTATATAACTTGAGAGTCTGATCACAAAAAAAAAAAATGCTAAAAAAAAACAAATTTTCATATTGGGCTGGTAACTGTAGCATCAAAAATTAACAATATATCGCTTATGGTGTTACCGATATGGTGACCGATATATCGTGCACTCTACTTGCCTGTTTGGATGTTGATTGTGCAAGACAAAATGACTTAATGGATTAATATAAAAACACACACAATTTTGCCATACAAAGTTGAGCCACTAGACATTATACAAAAGATTGCATACAATAAATAATGTGATTTAGATAACTCATGCGCCAAAACACCTTGTTCCATAGACTCAGTTGTGGTAACCAACAGCATGACACACAAGTCGAGTTCATTCCTTCACACTGACACACCACAGAGGACTTCCTCATCTTTTTTGATTTTCTGCCAGAATGGGTCTCTGAATGGGTCTCGGGTCTGTTCTGGTTTCACAGTATGCGACCAACGGCCCGAGCGGGCCAGGCTACAGACCGTCCCCCGAACCAGAGAGGTGGTCATCAACGGTCAGACAGTCAAGCTCAAATACTGTTTCACCTGCAAGATCTTCCGCCCGCGCGGGCCTCACACTGCAGCCTGTGCGACAACTGCGTGGGTAAGCCTGTGTGTGTCTGCAAATATCTTTATATAATAGTCAGCATCATGCTAAGAAGTGCTAACATTGTGCGTTTCTCCTCAGAGAGATTCGATCATCACTGCCCGTGGGTGGGCAACTGTGTGGGAGGAGGAACTATCGCTTCTTCTACCTGTTCATCCTCTCACTCTCCTTCCTCACTCTCTTCATCTTCGCCTTCGTCATCACGCACGTCACACTCAGTAGAGTGCCGACCGCCTACTCCCTTATATAACCTCGGCCTTCAGTGCCAGAACACATGACCGATCTTAACTTACCTTATTCATTTAGCAGCGTTCGGCAGTACAAACTTGTGACTTAGCAGGCGCTTTATATGCAATTGGAAATATAAGTGTGTAACTTTTCTGCTTACTTGCGTAGAGCGATATAGTCAATCTCAAGAACGTAGTTTGTAGATACTTATAGTAGTTGTGTATAGTTCTAGATTACTTATGTGGTGAGAATTCTGAAGTCTGTGAAGTTGTGTTCAATTTAGTGTAGTGACTGACAAGCCTAATTACTTATGGTTATGCAATTAAATGACAGGGTTAATTTTTTTTTATTATATCGCAGAAACAGGTTTAGTTTTTCCCTGCGACTGGGCAGAATGAACCCTCTTATTTTTTTTTATTTTTTTTAAGTGGGCTCTAACTTTTTACTTCATTCAAATGGTACAAAACTTTACCAAAAAGGTTTTGGCACTTGCTGTGTTAAAAAAAAAAATTATGAGCATGATTTGAACAGGTTAAATGGTCCTGTAAAATAAGTCACACTTGTGCTCCTCGTGGTCAAAAATGAGCACATTGGAAATTAATGGGAGACGAATTTGAAAACTTTTGGTACTGCAGTCAAACATCAATCTTAGTGAAAGCTGATTTTTTTTTTTTAGACATCCAGCCCAAATTTGGAACACAACTTGATTTTCTTAAAGTTTTTGAGTAAAATGTGATTTTGAAAATATATATTTCATATACAGATTTGAAATAGTTTTATTGTGCATTTTTCATAACAATACACGTAATAATTTTGTTACTTTTTTGTTCACTTTTTTAAAAAACTTTTTTCACTTCAGCAATAATCTGCCACCAAGTGTCATCTTTGAAAAGAGGTCAAACTTTTACGACAGTTTAAGTTGGAAATTAAATTTTCAGGTCAATGCTCAAAAAGTGAAAAAGGGATTATAAATACAGCGTAAATATAATTTAGTATAAAAAAAAATCCCCCCAAAAAAAACATAAAATAAAAAACACTATCAAAACTAAACTGTAGTACATCCATTTTTATTGACAAAAAAAACTAACTTTTTTTTATTAACTTTTTTTTTTTTCCGACCTCGCAAATTTAAAGGTGGGCTAGGTAGAATTTTTCTTAAATCTTTTTCCCTAATTTGTTTTAAACTGTCTATATATACCAATACATATTTAAAATGTAATACTCTGAAAAAGAAAGTATATAAATTGAGTGTCTGTAGTCCTCTCAGTGCTACAATAAACAATGGACCTCGCTCAGCTGGAGGATGTGTTTACCAGCGCCGCGAAGAAATTTTCGTGTACGATTCCATAACATATACAGTGTTTTACATGTAAGAGCTTCCACGAAAGCACTGTTGGCGTCACTTTTCAACCCCTGGTTGTCAGTTGTCTCCACAGTGGAAAGCTCCGCCAGATATTGGCTCTCATCTGACTTCTTGCTTTATCCAAAGACTTTTTGGTCATAGCCTTTTCAAATACCGCCTTCCTTTTTTGCCTGGTTTTCCTTCGCTGACTGTTAAATGATTAATTGCAATTATTCGCATCCAAAATAAAAGTTTGGGTTTACATAATATATGTGGGTGCACTGTATATAATTATTTTATATATAGAAATACACACTCATTCTTGTATATATTTAAGAAATATTTTCATGTATATACTGTATATAGATTATATATAATTTATATTATATATAAATATAAACATTTTTATCTATAAATATTTTTTCTTAAATATACATGCTTGTGTGTGTATTTATTTATATATATATTTTTATATATATATATATATATATATATATATATATATATATATACACTCACCGGCCACTTTATTAGGTACACCTAGTTTCCAAGGTAGCACTTAGTAACACTTAATTTCTGAAGCAGCCAATCACATGGCGGCAACTCAGTGCATTTAGGCATGTAGACATGGTCAAGACAATCTCCTGCAGTTCAAACCGAGCATCAGTATGGGGAAGAAAGGTGATTTGAGTGACTTTGAACGTGGCATGATTGTTGGTGCCAGAAGGGCTGGTCTGAGTATTTCAGAAACTGCTAATCTACTGGGATTTTCACGCACAACCATCTCTAGGGTTTACAGAGAATGGTCCGAAAAGAAAAAACATCCAGTGAGCGGCAGTTCTGTGGCGGAAATGCCTTGTTGATGCCAGAGGTCAGAGGAGAATGGCCAGACTGGTTCGAGCTGATAGAAGGGCAACAGTGACTCAAATAACCACCCGTTACAACCAAGGTGGGCAGAAGAGCATCTCTGAACGCACAGTACGTCGAACTTTGAGGCAGATGGGCTACAGCAGCAGAAGACCACACCGGGTGCCACTCCTTTCAGCTAAGAACAGGAAACTGAGGCTACAATTTGCACAAGCTCATCGAAATTGGACAATAGAAGATTGGAAAACGTTGCCTGGTCTGATGAGTCTCAATTTCTGCTGCGACATTCGGATGGTAGGGTCAGAATTTGGCGTCTACAACATGAAAGCATGGATCCATCCTGCCTTGTATCAACGGTTCAGGCTGGTGGTGGTGGTGTCATGGTGTGGGGAATATTTTCTTGGCACTCTTTGGGCCCCTTGGTACCAATTGAGCATCGTTGCAACGCCACAGCCTACCTGAGTATTGTTGCTGACCATGTCCATCCCTTTATGACCACAATGTACCCAACTTCTGATGGCTACTTTCAGCAGGATAATGCGCCATGTCATAAAGCTGGAATCATCTCAGACTGGTTTCTTGAACATGACAATGAGTTCGCTGTACTCAAATGGCCTCCACAGTCACCAGATCTCAATCCAATAGAGCATCTTTGGGATGTGGTGGAACGGGAGATTCGCATCATGGATGTGCAGCCGACAAATCTGCGGCAACTGTGTGATGTCATCATGTCAATATGGACCAAACTCCCTGAGGAATGCTTCCAGCACCTTGTTGAATCTATGCCACGAAGAATTGAGGCAGTTCTGAAGGCAAAAGGGGGTCAACCGTTACTAGCATGGGGTACCTAATGAGTGGCCGGTGATGTATATATATATACATAATCTATATTATATAAATATTTTATATATGAATAACACATTTCTTAAACATATACATCAGTGTGTGTGTATTTATACATACAAAATAATTATACACCGTGTACCCACATATATTATGTAAACACAAACTTTTATTTCAGATGCGATTAATCGCAATTAATCGTTTAACAGCCGTAGCTCTTATGCAGCAGCGCTGGTGTCCATGGTAGCGAGGGAGAGTGACAGTCGCCCAGCCAATCATTTCTTCGTCCGGTTGGAAATAATGAGCTGTTTATTGCAGCACCTGAGAGGACTACAGACACTCAACTTGTATACTTTCTTTTCTGAGTACTTACTTTTTAATTATGTATTGGTATACATAGACAGTTTAAACAAATTTGGGGAAAAAGTTTTTTAAAAAATTTCTACCAACCCTGCCTTTAAATGATTAAATACATGTATTATTTCCCGGGAAGTTGTGGGCTCAAAACTTGAGTGCAGAAGCGTGTGTACCACTCATATTCAAAGCATTTCAGAATCTTATTTTTGGTGAAAGTATTTGCACCAAAATGCCTCTAGGTGCTCTCAGTGTAATGGATGCCAATCGATCGGCTCTGCATCGGGGCCGTTGACTGGCAGGAGTAAGCGTGAGTCTGCTGACAGTGCAGTTTCTGCCCCCGGTGAAGTGAGGGAGAGGCTGTAAGCCTGAGCTCAGCGCTGCTTTACTGCACACGGCCAATCAATCAGGCCGCGAGGGCAGGGACACTGGAGTGACAAATGGCTCCTGTAAGATGTTTATTGGACTGGGCGCACACAGTGCAGCTTTATTTACCCACGAATCTTTCCTCAGATGCCCTCTGGAAACCATTAGCATTAAACACAGTGGCTGACTTTGAAGCGGTCCAGAAAGTGATTGCAATGGGAGTGTCAGGACAGTGGCTTAGGGATTGTTTCAGTCTCTCTGGCGCACCAGTAAGTGACATTAAATTGGAAAATTATGGTCCTGTGAAATTTTCATATACTTACAGATACTTATTTTAAATATTCAAACTGATACACGTATTCATACACGTTTCCTGTTACCATCAGTAACACTGTGATGAAGGTGAATTTCGTGTACGATTCATAACATATACAGTGTTTTACATGTAAGAGCTTCCATCGAAACACTGTTGGCGTCACTTTTCAACCCCTGGTGGTCAGTTGTCTCCACAGTGGGAAAGCTCTGCCGATATTGACTCTTGTCTGACTTCTTGCTTTATCCAAAGACTTTTTGGTCATAGCCTTTCCAAATACTGTCTTCCTTTTTCAGCCTGGTTTTCCTTCGCTGACTGTACAGATGCAGGAAACTGGGAATTTTGTGCGCGCATGTGGGCTGCTCTTACTAGGGCTGTCAAATGGTTAATTGCGATTAATCGCATCCAAATAAAAGTTTGTGTTTACATAATATATGTTGGTGGATAAAAACAGCATGGAGCAAAGGGCACAAAGTATTTACATATATACTTTACCTAAAATAATATGTTTTTTAATAATGTCTGTTAATACTTGTTGAAAACAGTCATTTTAGCAAAGTTTGTACTGATTTTTATTTATTTTGATAAAATGTTTCTTTTATTTAAAAATGTAAAGATTCTGAAAGCATTGAATGAGATCCCATGGATAATTTCCTAAAGCTTTACAGTCGTAACAAATAAATATGTTTTATTATATGATATGATTAATATCATAAAAAGCCAAGAAGCACTGTTAATTGATTACATTTAATAGGAATTTAAACTATATAGTACATTTTCATTTTGTAAATAACATGCAATTGTCCAAAAACCTTACATTCAATCAGTTTGTACTTAATCATAAACATACTCTTTTAAAGTATATCATTTCCATAAGTTTTTATGAACAATTATATATTGGTAAATTTCATAAAAAAAGCTATATTTTGAGCAAAAAGCTGAGCGAATCTCATTTTTGTCAAAGACTACATCCAGATTGGATTCATAAACGAACCACAAAACACAGATGCAGTAGATCGAGTGCATCAACACCCTAATGCTTTTCCAGTCCTAAAGCTTGTCCTGGGTCGACATTTCATTCAGTAGTTTTGATTTACATGCTGTTTAATGTTGATGATTGCATTATTTTACATATGTATCTGCTTACATATACTATTGCTTGTTTCAAAACCAAGGAAGAACAGTATGATCATTTGGATGAGGCAGAAGTT
Organism: Hybognathus amarus; assembly: GCA_030378365.1. Taxonomy (NCBI): domain Eukaryota; kingdom Metazoa; phylum Chordata; class Actinopteri; order Cypriniformes; family Leuciscidae; genus Hybognathus; species Hybognathus amarus. The sequence continues at coordinate 3,326 of JAQIUQ010002018.1, read as the reverse complement.
CAGAAGGTGGACAGGATGGCGAATGATGTTATGGTCTGGATCGCTTTCTTCCGCATGTTTTGATCCGGAGATTCGTTACTCTTTCAGAAAGATGTGTAATAGCGCCCCTACCAGTGAAAACACGGAAATTTTCGTCAATGGCGGGGTAATCGAGTTAAGGGTTAGTTCACCCAAAACTGAAATTAAGTCATTAATTACTCACCCCCATGCTGTACAGCCCCTAAGACCTCTTTATCTTCGGACACAAATCAAGATATTTTTGATTAAATCTGAGAGCTGCGATCACTCTCTCCACAGACTGCCTAAGGGACTGGCTCTTGACTGCCCATAAAGTCATTAAAGAAATATGTTTAAAATATTCCATGTGCCTACAGTGGCTCAATTATAAGTTTATCAAGCGATCGTAGACTATTTTTATGCGGAAAAAAACTTAAATAACGACTTTATTCCGACTATTTCCATTACTTCCTTTTGGGCGTCATGCGTCGAGAACTGAGATGATGACGGTCTCTTCCGACCACTTCTTGTTGCGGCTGCTCACCGCTTAGGAAAGATTACTACCACCTACCGTATAAGATGACGTGCTGATATAGCTGGAAGCACAAAACTTTCCCGTTTACAAGCAGAGGAAGATCTGCCCTGTACATACGCTTCTACCGTATTTCCGCACTAAAACGTATTTCTTCTCAAAAATCACAGTGTGCCTTATAATCCGGAGCGCCTTACATATGGATCATCACCCAATACAGTAGGTGGCGGTACACTCCAAGCCGTGAGCAGCCGGTAAGAGTCGAAGAAGAACGTCGTCATCTCAGTTTTCCGTGCATTCGCCCATAAGGAAGTAATGGAATAGTCGAATAAAGTCGTCATTTATGTTTTTTTCGCACAAAACTAGTCTTGCCACTTGATAAACTGATAATTGAGCCACTGTAGGCACATGGAATATTTAAACATTTTCTTTAATGTCTTTATGGGCCGTTGAAGAGCCAGTCCCTTAGGCAGTCTATGAGGAGTGCATCCAGCTCTCAGATTTAATCAAAAATATCTTCATTTGTGTTCCGAAGATGAGCGAAGGTCTTACGGGTTGGTACAGCATGGGGGTGAGTAATTAATGACTTAATTTTCATTTTTGGTGAGCTAACCCTTTAAAAGAGGGGGCAAGGAATGCTTTGCCATATGCTTTAATTAGCGTTAGCTGCTAATGTGGCATGTAGGCGTCTCACAAAACTACTTATTTAGTGTGTCTGCAGACATCTGTAAGACAGCAGCTGGTTAATTTCTTATTGCAGTGACTCTGCGCTCAGTATGCTGCCTGCTTTTTCATTCGAGACTTGTTTCATGTTCCTGTGACAGCTCTTCTTTGTTACATAACCAGTGCTTTTCCTGCAGGATCCAACAGGACTGGCTTCTCCGCAGTGTTTTAAAGACAGCCCTGCTAGATATCCTTTCACTAAAATGTGTGTGTGCAATAGGAGTCTATTTCTGGTATTCATATTCTAGAACACAATTGCAGAAAAACAGCCACATCCCCGACTTTCTCTCACATCTTCATTGCTATGCGTCTGCACGCTCTCTTTTCAGAACGGGGAAGAAATATGTTATTAAATACGGTCAAGTGGGGGAAGTCTCTTCATATCTGCAATTGAGCTTGACAGAGAGACCAGCAGACAGAGGGAACAGTGATTTGAATTGACTGCGGGACGTGGTCTTGCTGTTGTCCTTCATTAGTCAAGAACCTGCTTCCTGCTCACAGTCAATTATTAGCTGGTCATGCATCATTTTACTGCTTCATGATAGACTCACTCTCATAAGCATGAATGTCAACACATGCTAGTGCTAGCAAAACAACCTTTGCAGGGTACAACTGCAAATTGTTATCTTACGTAGCCTATTTTGTTTCTAGTTTCCAGTAAATATCTTGTAGAACTAGATTTAGTCGTGAAGCAAATAATTATTTTCAGGAATATATTTTGAGTTTCTTTTCCCCCTTAGTTTAAGCATATACATTTTGAGAGATGAATGCTTCAAGCATTGTGATTTTTTTGAGAAAGCTAAAATACTGAAATGCCATTTAAGCTTATTCTTCTACTCAGACTTCTAGCTCATCCTAGAGCTTTCATGCTAAAAATACCAAACTCGTGAGACCTTTCAACTCCTTGCATTACTATATCTTATCTAACAGATCGAACTTTGGGAATTCCTGAATCGGGCTTCTGAACAATCCCAAATTTACATAGGCTTTTATTGAGGAGGTCAGAACTTTTATACAATAACTCTTGAGGCCTGTTCACACCAAGGATAACTATAACAATCATGATAAAGATATAGTTATCGTTATAGTTGGAATCACATTCATCGGTTTTTAATCCAACTGATGAACGATAAAAACTTTGACAGCCATTTAGAATCCATCCTGCTGTAAAGAGCTCATGCATTTAAAGCAACAGAAAAACACATGCCTAGAATAAACAAAATATCATCCGCTGGAGTGGGATGCGGAGATAGTTATATTCATAGTTATCCGTTCTGTGCTGCTACAATGGCCTTTATAGTAGCATCTTAAACCGTCTCTAGCAAAAGCTAAAAAAATTGAGCTTAAGAAAACATACTGGAAAACGTTAGCAACGATTTAACATTTTGTTAACATGTTGCTATCATGTTTTAACACATGACCTTAGCATGTATTAGTATGTTTTCTTAGGCTATTAAATATATATAGTCTACATTGTTATTGTTCTTTGTGTGAATCGGGCCTTTATAGAGTGTTTAAGCTGTCTCTAGCAAAGCTTATAAACTAGCCTAGATAAAACATACTAAAACATGCTAGCACGATTTTACATTTTTCTAACATGTTGCTACGCACGTTTCAACACATAAGTTAGCATGTTTTAGTAACCCCTTCTGAGGCTAGCAACGTTAGGAAAACTCAGCCTAGAGAAGACATACGAAACATATTTAGCAATGATTTTCTTTACATTTTTGCTGAAACATGTTGCTTAGCATGTTTCTTAACACGATGACTAGCATGATTTTTTTTTTTTTTTTAGGCCAGTTATATATAGTTTTATAGTCTACGTTCTTGGTGTGAGATGGGCCTTTAGTAGTAGTATTTAAGCTGTCTTAGTTAAAATGCAGCTGAAGAACATATGAAACATGCTAGTCATGTCTGCAAACATGCTTATAACATGTTAGCAAAATGTTTCATCATGCTAATAAAACCAAAACATGCTAACAATGTGATGGATCATGTTAGCAAACATGTTAAAAGTTTAAACATTATCAATGTAGTATTTTTAGCAAGATGTAACCTAACTAAAGTAGATTAA